>JAODAL010004049.1:0-162991 GCA_025379985.1 Phyllomedusa bahiana | reverse complement strand
GCCCCCCCCTGTCCCCCCCCCCTCCCCCTGCGCGGGGGGTCCCCCCCTTCCCTTTCCCCCTCCCCCCGCGGGTCCGCCCCTGTCCTTCCCCCCCCTCCTGCGCGTGGTCCGCCCCGGTCCTTCCCCCTCCTCCTGCGCGGGGTCCGCCCCGCCCTTTCCCCCCCTCCCCCTCGCGTGGTCCGCCCCTGTCCTTCCCCCCTCCTCCGCGTGGTCCGCCCCTGTCCTTCCCCCTCCTCCTGCGCGTGGTCCGCCCCTGTCCTTCCCCCCTCCTCCTGCGCGTGGTCCGCCCCTGTCCTTCCCCCCTCCTCCTGCGCGTGGTCCGCCCCTGTCCTTCCCCCCTCCTCCTGCGCGTGGTCCGCCCCTGTCCTTCCCCCCTCCTCCTGCGCGTGGTCCGCCCCTGTCCTTCCCCCTCCTCCTGCGCGTGGTCCGCCCCTGTGCTTTCCCCTCCTCCTGCGCGTGGTCCGCCCCTGTCCTTCCCCCCTCCTCCTGCGCGTGGTCCGCCCCTGTCCTTCCCCCTCCTCCTGCGTGTGGTCTTTCTCAATGACATCTGTACGGTGTGTTTTTGCCCGGGGGCCTCCTTCTACAGTCGGTCTTCCCCAGTTAACCACAGGTGTGTGTTGTTCCCTTGTGCCCCCTCATGTGCGGCCATTCCTGGCGCCCCCCACCTGTGTGTGACTTCCCTCTTTGGCACGCGGCTGCCTTCTCCAGTGCCCACCTGTGCATGGTGTTCTTCAATGGCCACTTCATGTGTGCCCTGGTGCCCCCTCCTGTGTTTGGTCTTCCCCTGTGCCCACCTCTTGTGTGCAGTCTACCCTTAAGCCCAGCAGTCAGCACGTTACTCGGCTGCATTGCTTGTCATAATTCCTACTCAAGAAGATGATTTTTTTATCCCCCAACGCCCCCATCTGCAGAGCGCCTCCCCCTGCTCAGCTCGGGTACGCTTCCACCACCGACTCCCCCTGCTCAGCTCGGCTACGCTCCCCCTGCTCAGCTTCCCTCCCACCACCGCCTCCCCCTGCTCAGCTTGGGTACGCTCCCATCACTGACTCCCCCTGCTCAGCTCGGGTACGCTCCCACCACCGCCTCCCCCTACTCACCTCGTATACGCTCCCACCACCGCCTCCCCCTACTCACCTCGTATACTCTCCCACCACCGTCTCCCCTGCTCACCTCAGATACTCTCCCCCCACCTGATCCTCCTGCTCACCTCGGATACTCTCCTCCCTCCGCCTCCCTCTGCTCACCTCAAATACTCTCCCACCACATCATCCTCCTGCTCACCTCGGCTACTCTCTCTCACCTCCCCCTCCCCTTGCTCACCTCGGATACTCTCCCACCACCTCTTCCCCATGCTCACCTAGGATACTCTCCTCCCACCGCCTCCCTCTGCTCACCTCAGATACTCTCCCACCACCTCATCCTCCTGCTCACCTCGGATACTCTCTCACCTCCCCCTCCCCATGCTCACCTCGGATACTCTCCCACCGCCTCCTCCCCCTGCTCACCTCGGATACTCTCTCACCTCCGCCTCCCTCTGCTCACCTCAGATACTCTCCCACCACCGCCTCCCTCTGCTCACCTCAGATACTCTCCCACCACATCCTCCCCCTGCTCACCTCGGATACTCTCCCACCACCGCCTCCCTCTGCTCACCTCAGATACTCTCCCACCACCTCATCCTCCTGCTCACCTCGGATACTCTCCCACCACCACCGCCCGCGGCTCACCTCAGATACTCTCCCACCACCGCCTCCCACTGCTCACCTCGGATACTCGCCCCCCTCCGCCTCCCCCTGCTCACCTCGGATACTCGCCCCCTCCGCCTCCCCCTGCTCACCTCGTGTACTCTCCCACCGCCTCCTCCCCCTGCTCACCTCGGATACTCTTCCACCGTGTCCTCCCCCTGCTCACCTCGGATACTCGCCCCCCTCCGTCTCCCCCTGCTCACCTCGGATACCCTCCGCCTCCCACTGCTCACCTCGGATACTCTCCCACCGCCTCCTCCCCGTGCTCACCTCGGATACTCTCTCGCCTCCCCCTGCTCACCTCGGATACTCTCCTCCCTCCGCCTCCCCTGCTCACCTCGGATACTCTCCCACCACCTCCTCCCCCTGCTCACTTCGGATACCCTCCCCCCTCCGCCTCCCACTGCTCACCTCGGATACTCTCTCACCTCCCCCTCCCCTTGCTCACCTTGGATACTCTCCCACCGCCTCTTCCCCTTGCTCACCTCGGATACTCTCTCGCCTCCCCCTGCTCACCTCGGATACTCTCCTCCCTCCGCCTCCCCCTGCTCACCTCGGATACTCTCCCACCACCTCCTCCCCCTGCTCACCTCGGATACTCTCCTCCCTCCGCCTCCCCCTGCTCACCTCGGATACTCTCCTCCCTCCGCCTCCCCCTGCTCACCTCGGATACTCTCCTCCCTCCGCCTCCCCCTGCTCACCTCGGATACTCTGCTCCCTCCGCCTCCCCCTGCTCACCTCGGATACTCGCCCCTCTCCGCCTCCCCCTGCTCACCTCGTGTACTCTCCCACCGCCTTCTCCCCCTGCTCACCTCAGGTACTCTCCCACCGCCTCCTCCCCTGCTCACCTCGGGTACTCTCCCACCGCCTCCTCCCCTTGCTCACCTCGGATACTCTTCCACCGTGTCCTCCCCCTGCTCACCTCGGATACTCGCCCCCCTCTTCCTCCCCCTGCTCACCTCGGATACTCTCCCACCACCGCCTCCCTCTGCTCACCTCTCCTACTCTCCCACCGCCTCCTCCCCCTGCTCACCTCGGTTACTCTCCCACCGCCTCCTCCCCCTGCTCACCTCGGGTACTCTCCCACCGCCTCCTCCCCTTGCTCACCTCGGATACTCTTCCACCGTGTCCTCCCCCTGCTCACCTCGGATACTCGCCCCCCTCCGTCTCCCCCTGCTCACCTCGGATACTCGCCCCCCTCCGTCTCCCCCTGCTCACCTCGGATACCCTCCGCCTCCCACTGCTCACCTCGGATACTCTCCCACCGCCTCCTCCCCCTGCTCACCTCGGATACTCCCCCACCACCCCCTCCCCTGTCACCTGGGATACTCCCCTCCCCCGCCTCCCTTGCCCCCCCCGGGATACTCCCCCCCTCGCTCCCCCGCACCCTCGGATTCTCCCCCAACCCTCCTCCCCCTGCTCCCCTTTGGATACTCCCCCCCCTCCGCCTCCCCCCTGTCACCTTGGATACTCCCCCACCACCTCCCCCCTGCTCACCTTGGATACTCGCCCCCTCCGCCTCCCCTGCTCACTGGGGATACTCTCTCCCCTCGCCCCCCCCTGCTCACTGGGATATTTCCCCCCCCTCCCCCCCCCCGTCACCTCGGATATTTCCCCCCCCTCCGCTCCCCCTGCTCACCCATACTCGCCCCCCTCCGCCTCCCCCGCCCCACCTCGGATACTCGCCCCCTCCGCCGCCCCCTCATCCACCTGCTCTCTGCTTTCCGTTCTGTGGCCGGCTCTGGCTTGAGGTGAAGTCCTGTGCCCGCTCCCAGAATTGTGCAGGTCTCTGGGCCCTTCACCTCTCACCTCAGCCTATTGTAATGGGTCGTCTCTCCAGCTGACGTACTCATCTGCCTTGGATGTTGGGAGTTCTAGTTATGCAGAGATGTGTGTCTAGGCGACTGGGCCCTATATGTTGGTGGGTTTTTGGTGTCACAATATTGGGCGCATGGAGGCCACTCCTTCCTGGGCACAGCTGGCACGGAGCGCTGCAGTCTGGCTGAGACTGACGGTGGGGGGGAAGCTCTATGACCTGTTGTAGAAGAGACGGGGGTGGAAACAAGTTGATGCAACTGCTCTGTGTGATCCCCACCAGTTAGGCTATGTTCACACGGGTTAACTGCGGGACGTACTTATGCCCCGCAGTTACGCCGTGGGGGGGGTGGGGGCGGGGGGGGGAGCGGGGGGGCCCGGCACCGCGCCGGCCCCTAGACTTTTAAGCCGCGGCCGGATACGCCGCTGGTAATTCAAATGTCCTTATCTCCCCCCGGGCGGGATTTTCGCCGGGAGGGGGGAGGAGACTAAACCATAGTTTTCTATAAGAACTGTGGGTTTCCTAATGGGCCGGACGATTTCCCCGCCGTAATTTGCGCCTCCGGAGTAATTATGACCCAAATACGGCCCATTTAAACCGGGGAAAAATAGCCTTACACTGATGGCTCCGGTGCTGGTGCAGGGGCCCCTGTCTGGTCTCCTGGCGCTCCTGACCAGTGCAGGACATGCATACAGCCTGTTCTTCTTCCACGTGCTCCGCCATATCGCTGTCATTGGCACAAAAAAATTGCTCTCCTTTGGGGAATTATCCGTACGGGGGTGGTCCGGACCTGGACCCCCCATACACTTTTTATGAGCTCACTCACTATTCTGCTGGGCAGTCATGTGAATACATTTCTTACTTGCCGTACTGATCCCGAGTTAAAAATCCTGTTTATACTCCCGAGCTGCAGTCACTATTTGCTGGGGGCAGTCACTGTTACATACATTTTATCCTGTATGATCGGGTTAATCCTTATTATATCCAGAGCTCACCACATTTGCTGGGGCAGTACTGTGTACATACATTACTTATCCTTTCTGATCCGAGTTACACCCGTATTATATCAGAGTTGCCTCACATTTGCTGGGCAGCACGTACATACATTTCTTATCCGTACTGATCCGATTTACTTTTTTGTATTTATACTCCAGAGCTGCACTCACTATTCTGCTGGTGCAGTCACTGTGTACATACTTTACTTATCCGTACTGATCCGGGTTACATCCTGTATTATACTCCAGTGCTGCACTCATTTTTCTGCTGGTGCAGTAAACTGTGTACATACATTACTTTATTTACCCTGTACTGACCCTGAGTTACATCCTGTATTACACTCCAAAATCCCTCTCACTATTTGCTGGTGCTGTCACTGTGTACATACATTACTTATCCTGTACTGATCCTGAGTTACATCCTGTATTATACTCCAAAAGCTGCACTCACTATTCTGCGGGTGCAGTCACTGTGTACATAACATTACTTATCCTGTACTGACCCTGAGTTACATCCTGTATTATCCTCCAGAGCTGCACTCACTGTTCTGCTGGTGCAGTCACGGTACATACATTACATTACTTATCCTGTACTGACCTGAGTTACATCCTGTATTATCCCCAAGCTGCACTCACTATCTGCTGGGGGCAGTCACTGGGGTACATACATAAATTACTTATCCTGTACTGATCCTGAGTTACATCCTGTATTATCCTCCAGAGCTGCACTCACTATTCTGCTGGTGCATCACGGGTGTTACATACATTACTTATCCTGTACTGATCCTGAGTTACATCCTGTATTGTACTCCAAGCTGCTCTCACTATTCTGCTGGTGCAGTCCACTGTTTTACATACATTACTTACCCGTACTGTTTCCGATTACATCCTGTATTATACTCCAGAGCTGCGCTCACATTCTGCTGGTGCAGTCACTGTGTACATACATTACTTATCCTGTACTGATCCTGATTTTACATCCTGTATTATACTGCAGAGCTCTCTCACTATTCTGCTGGTGCAGTCACTGTGTACATACATTACTTATCCTGTACTGATCCTGAGTTACATCCTGTATTATACTCCAGAGCTGCACTCACTATTCTGCTGGTGCAGTCACTATGTACATACATTACTTATTCTGCCCTGATCCCAGTACAGGGGAGCGCTGTGTTCTCCATTCTCCTCTATGGGAGTTCCCAGTACGGGAAGCGCTGTGTTCTCTCCATTCTGTTCTATGGCAGTTCCCAGTACAGGGGAGCGCTGTGTTCTCCATTCTGTTCGATGGGAGTTCCCAGTACAGGTGAGTGCTGTGTTCTCCATTCTCTTCTATGGGAGTTCCCAGCAGGGCTGTGGAGTCCGACTCCTAAAATATATAATAAGTTGGTCCAGTTAGTTTGATGTAGTGCAAAGAGCAAGAGGACTTGGGTCCAGTCAGTGCTACTGCTCCCATATCTTCAGTCTGATCACATGAGGAGTGTAATTGATGACATGGATCAGGCAAAGCGCTGCTCCAAGGGAAAAGATTCTGCTCCCAGGGCAAACCGATTTCAGCAAAATTTTTCACCTGCTTTCAAAGAAATAGAATAATTCAACCATTCATCAGACCTGACTGTGGCTGAGGCAATTCCTTATACCCTGACATTGTTAGAGATGTTGTCCCTGTGGTCACTGCTTTTCCCCCAACCCAAGTTAGTGTAGAGAGGCCATTCTCTAGCCTGGAAATAATGAGATCAGATGTGAGGTCATGTATGCAGGATCTGATGGAGGCAATACTGTTTCTCAGATCAGATTCAGAGACTCCTCAAATGTTCCTGCAGTGTGTTGCATAGTTACTATGTTTTTGTGTTCTAAAGTCATATCCAATAAATATATTTTACACAGATGAGCAAAATGGTAACACTGTTCTGACCTTGTGACTTTCAGGCTTCATATCTCACCATCCACTACAGCTTTGTACATGAAGCTACTGTAATTTTATATACAGTCATCTTACCTATCTTAAACAAAAAATGTGAAATTTCAAGTATTTAGCATCTGCTTAGTTTCTGCAGATTCTTTCCTGTAACTGCATTGTTACTGTTTTGCTCATAAAAATCAAAATGTAAATTTTTATTATTTTGTTAGTATTTGGGAAATCCACCTTTTTGTTTTCAATACTGCCTGAATCCTTCTGGGCTCTGAATCAGAATCAAGCAAAATCTGATCCCAGGTCTCTTCTACACATTCCCAATGTTGGTGCAGACTGGGCTTGGGTACAAATACAGCTTTT
Organism: Phyllomedusa bahiana; assembly: GCA_025379985.1. Lineage (NCBI taxonomy): Eukaryota > Metazoa > Chordata > Amphibia > Anura > Hylidae > Phyllomedusa > Phyllomedusa bahiana. Next base: position 156,163 of record JAODAL010004049.1, on the reverse strand, counting down.
TCTTCTATCCAAAATATCAAAACATTGTTACCCTTTTGCTTGTCAGTGTCGTTCTACCCAAATAGCTTGATTATTGTATCATAGGTGATAAACAGCCTGATTTTACCATTTTACTACAGTAAAGTTATCACTTACACACCGTGTATGAGGGAGTCGGAGTCGGGACTTTGGCTTGCCGACTCCACAGCCCTGCTATGCAGCGTCTGATGGAGGCGACACTATTTCTCAGAACAAATTCAGAGACTCCACAAATGTTTCCCGCAGTGTTTTGGGATATTTACAATTTTTTTTTTGTTTTAAAGTCATGTCCAATAAAATTTTATTTTACACTGACAAGCAAAAGGTAAAAAATGTTTTGAACTTGTGACTTTTTTTTTTTTTTTTTTGAACAATAATTTTTATTTAGAAGAAAAATGTCATCCGTTACAACCAATTACATTTCATTATCCAATAAAAATGACCAGGTCACAGAATAAATGCTCAATTGACACTTGAACTTCTCCATTTATAAACCATATAAGAAACTGAACAAAGCCCTTTGCAAACAGACCCTAACCTGTCCCTCCCCTACCCCTGACCTAAGCTTAGGAAATTAATACTTCTGTAGCACTTCTTTCATCTTCTAAGACTATACTATTCATAGTACCACCCCTCCAGTGCGAGAGTTCTTCCCCCTGGATCCTTTTTCCCCTGGCCTAATCAGCCCTAAGGATCCGTTAGCATGTATCATCACCTATCTCTAGTCTACCCAATGAGCCAGCTATTTTCTCCCTGAAAAGTACGGTAGTGATCATCAGCCCTGCAACCTCTGCATCCAAGAAAGTTTTAATGATAAATCTCCTCCATTTTTTTTTTAAAAAACTTCTCAGTCAGCGAGCTCTTATTTGTTTCCGCCTCAATCCTGTCTATAGTTAACAACCTCTTAATCGTGAGTACAGCTTCCTCCCTTGTCGGTACGCTCTCCTTCGTGACTTTCAGGCTCCATATCTCTCCATCCACTACAGCTTTGTACATGAGGCTACTGTAATTTTATATACAGTCATCTTACCCCATCTTATACATAAATGTACTTGCAAGTAATTTTGCATCTGCTTAGTTCTGCAGATTCTTTCCTGTAACTGCATTGTTACTGTTTTGCTCCTAAAAATCAACATATTAATTTTTATTATTTTGGTAGTATTTGGGAAATCCACCTTTGGTTTTCAATACTGCCTGAATCCTTCTGGGCTCTGATCAGATTCAAGCACGTCTTAACCAAAATCTGATCCCAGGTCTCTTCTACACATTCCCAATGTTGGTGCAGACTGGACTTGGATACAAATACAGCTTTTTCTTCAACTCTACCCACAAGTGTTCAAAAGAAAAAAAACATTGTTACCCTTTTTCTTGTCAGTGTCTTTTCTACCTAAATAGCTTGATTATTGTATCATAAGGTGATAAACAGCCGGATGTTACCATTTTACTACAGTAAAGTTATCACTTAAACATGCGCCATGTATGAGGGAGTCGGGAGTCAGAGAAATTGAGGAGTCGGAGTTGAGGCTTTGGCTTGCCGACTCCACAGCCCTGGTTCCCAGTACAGGGGAGCGCTGTGTTCTCTCCATTCTGTTCTATGGGAGTTCCCAGTACAGGGGAGCGCTGTGTTCTCTATACTGTTCTATGGGAGTTCCCGGTACAGGGGAGCGCTGTGTTCTCTCCATTCTGTTCTATGGGAGTTCCCAGTACAGGGGAGCGCTGTGTTCTCTATTCTGTTCTATGGGAGTTCCCAGTACAGGGGAGCGCTGTGTTCTCTCCATTCTGTTCTATGGGAGTTCCCAGTACAGGGGAGCGCTGTGTTCTCTCCATTCTGTTCTATGGGAGTTCCCAGTACAGTGGAGCGCTGTGTTCTCTCCATTCTGTTCTATGGGAGTTCCCACTACAGGGAGCGCTGTGTTCTCTCCATTCTGTTCTATGGGAGTTCCCAGTACAGTGGAGCGCCGTGATCTCTCCAGTCTGTTCTCTGCGAGTTCCCAGTACAGTTGATCGCTGTGTTCTCTATACTGTTCTATGGGAGTTCCCAGTACAGGGGAGCGCTGTGTTCTCTCCATTCTATTCTATGGGAGTTCACGGTACAGGGGAGCGCTGTGTTCTCTCCATTCTGTTCTATGGGAGTTCCCAGTACAGGGGAGCGCTGTGTTCTCTCCATTCTGTTCTATGGGAGTTCCCAGTACAGGGGAGCGCTGTGTTCTCGATTCTGTTCTATGGGAGTTCCCGGTACAGGGGAGCGCTGTGTTCTCTCCATTCTGTTCTATGGGAGTTCCCAATACAGGGAGCACTGTGTTCTCTCCATTCTGTTCTATGGGAGTTCCCAGTACAGGGAGCGCTGTGTTCTCCATTCTATTCTCTGGGAGTTCCCGGTACAGGGGAGCGCTGTGTTCTCTCCATTCTGTTCTATGGGAGTTCCCAATACAGGGGAGCACTGTGTTCTCTCCATTCTGTTCTATGGAAGTTCCCAGTACAGGGGAGCGCTGTGTTCTCCATTCTGTTCTATGGGAGTTTCCAGTACAGAGGAGCGCTGTGTTCTCCATTCTGTTCTATGGGACTTCCCAGTACAGGGGAGCGCTGTGTTCTCCATTCTGTTCTCTGGGAGTTCCCAGTACAGGGAGCGCTGTGTTCCCCCATTCTATTCTATGGGAGTTCCCATACAGGGGAGCACGTGTGTTCTCCATTCTATTCTATGGGAGTTCCCAGTACAGGGGAGCGCTGTGTTCTCTCCATTCTGTTCTATTGGAGTTCCCAGTACAGGGGAGCGCTGTGTTCTCTCCATTCTATTCTATGGGAGTTCCCAGTACAGAGGAGCGCTGTATTAGGCTGTTCTGCTCCCATAGAACAGAATGGAGAGTTGTGCAATAGTGCAGCTGTCACTTTGTTCTGAGCAGAGACTTTCGGGGGCACATTCCCAAGCTAGTTGCTGGTCCCAGAGGTGGCAGCCGCACCCATCAGACCTCATTTGGCTTATACTGTCGATGCCATCAAAGTATGAGTTGGAAGCAGAATGTCGCAGATAGCTGCCATGTTAATGAGGCCGCTGCGTCCTCTCAGTCGTCGTCAGACCCCCCCATCTCTATCAGCCGGAGACCTGCTGTGCGTCCGGGGCCCTCCTGTATGGGGGATGCGTCATTCTCATCGGCTGTGGTCACGGTGCTCGGCGCTGATGTGTGGGCTGCAGCACAGATCGGCCTCACCCACAGCCTGTGCTGCACTAGATGACAGGGATGCACAATATGCTCTATAGTGTTACCTTGTTATATAAGGTCTAAGCTTAGAGGCTGCACCCTCTAAAATTTTATTGGACTATAGCCAAAATACTCTGTAGAGATCTGGCTCCCTTACTCCCCCTATCATTACCTGCTATGGTAGTACAGCTGTCCCCTTATGTGACATTGGGGCCTTCTAACATTTACAGCCTTTGCACCTCATATAGCTAGGTTACTGTTCAGTAGAAAAACATGGCTACTTTTTTCCAGAAACAGCGCCACACTTGTCCACAGGTTGAACATGGTACTGCGCCTCAGCCCTATTCACTTTAACTCCTTAACGACGGCCCGCCGACTTTTGAAGTCAGCTGGTGCAGGCCGTTCTTAAGACGTCGCTGCAGACATCGGAGTTTGCGGCTCCGGGCGTTTGCAGTTTCGCGGGAGATCAGGGCTGTACTACACAGCCCTGATCCCAGAGCATCTCCTACGAATGTCGGGGAGCGGGGGAAACCTCCGCATCCCGGTGCTTTAACCCTTTGATTGTCACCGCAGCGCAATCAAAGGGTTTCCGAAATTGTAAAGTGCTGCGGAATATGTTGGCGCTATAGAAATAAAGATTATTATTATTATTCCCTGCTCTGTCGGGTGATCGGAACACCCGGTCACCCGACAGAGCCCGGGGAACGGCTGCACTTTCAGCCCTGGGGACCTACAGTAAGCCCCGAGGGCTGTCTGTGTATAAAGCCAGTGACCAGGGGGGACGTGTGCTGTCCTGATCACTGCCTGTGTCAGACGACACAGATTATAATTTATTAGCATAATGAAGTGTAAAAAAAAAAAAAAAAAAAGTAAAACAGTTATCCCTTCAGTGGATTTAAAAAAAAACAACAAACAAAAAAACAAAAAAAGAGTTAAAAAAAAAATGAAAAAAATAAATAATAAAAAAAAATCAAAAATTAATAAAAAAATTATGTGCAAAAATTTTACACACACAAAAAAAACCTACATTTAAATAGGTATCCACCACAACCGTAATAACCTGAAAAATTTCAATCTAAAAAAGTTAAGTTGTAAAATGTGAATGGTGTAAAAAAAATTTTTTGTTTTTTTTTTTTTTTACAAATAAAAAAAAAATTCTGCAATTATTTATAAGTGAACTTAACAAATTTCCCCCAAAAGTACAACTTGTCTTAACAAAACGAGGCCTCATCCAACTGTGTCATTGAAAAAATAAAAAATTACAACTGTTGAAACGCAAGGAGGCAAAAACTAAAAAAATGTTCTGGTCAATAACTACTTTTTAGGCGTTCGGCTTAAGGGGTTAATATAGCTAATGTGCAATAGCATCCTTCCACAAGCTTCTCACAATAGTTGGTAGGAATTTTGGCCCGTTCTTCCTGACAGAACTGGTGTAACTGAGCCATGTTTGGAGGTCTCCTTGCTCGCACCTGCCTTTTCAGCTTTACCCATAAATTTTCAAGGATTAAGATCAGGCTTTGTGATGCTGCTCCAAAACATGACTTGGTTTCCCCTTTAAGCCACTTTGTAACCAGTTTGGCAGTTAGCTTGGTCATTGTCCATTTGAAGACCATTTTCCGCCCAAGCTTTAACTTCCTGGCTGATGTCTTGAGATGTTGCTTCAGGATTGCCAAATAATCTTATTTCCTCATGATGCCATCTATTTTGTGAAGTGCACCAGTCTCTCCTGCAGCAAAACAACCCCACAACATGATGTTGCCACCCCCCTTGTTTCACAGTTGGGACGGTGTTCTTAGGTGTCCAAGCTTCCCCCTTTTTCCTCCAAACGTACCGATGGTCATCATCTCCAAACATTTCCCAATTTTAGTTTCGTCAGACCACCGGAAATGTCTCCATAATTGTAGGTCTTTGTTCCTGTGTGTATTTGCAAACATTAATTCGGCTTTTATATGTTTCTTTTGGAGTAATAGTTCTTTCCCGGCAGAGTGCCTTTCAGCCCATGTTATACAGTACTTTGTTTCACTGTTTATAATGAAAACAATCTTACCAGCTTACGCCAGCATCTTCAGAGTCTTTTGCTCTTGTTCTTGGGTTGATATGCACATGCCGGACCAAAGCACTTTCATCTCTGAAACACAGAACCTGTCTCCTTCCTGAGGGGTGTGATGGTTGGACATTCCCACCTTCTTTGTACTTGCGTATAATTGTTTGGACAGATGAGCAAGGTACCTTTATGTATCTGGAAATTGCATAGTTCTCTGAGAACTATGGATCACCGTAATTTCGGCACACATCTCGCCCATATTAGAGCGCAAATACACGTCGAAATTACGCCGTGTTAACATATCCTAATGGTGATGTAAATGTAAAAGCATGTGGCTGCTGATTGACTGCACTGGTCACATGTCGGCTGCTAGTAAACATCAGATCAGCAGGGACTTAGGCTGCTTTCACCCAGCGCAGTTTTGGTGCAGTTTTTACTGCGCTCCAATTACACTGCCTTTATTACCAGCAAGCTTCTTTCAGTTGTCTAAATTGTTCGGAAAGGTGTTTCAAGTAAGTAATCGGTTACTGTGTGTGACGTCTTGTGGATACAAACAGAGTAATTGATTACTCACTTTCAAAACGGTTTAGATAAGTGAAAGAAGCTTGCTGGTAATAAAGGCAGTTTAATTGAAGCGCAGTTAAAACTGCACCAAAACTGCGCTGTGTGAAAGCAGCCTTAAAGGGGCTTATTTTTTTAAGGGGGTTGCAAAATCCCTTTAAAGCTACCTAATTGGCTGTGTCCTGGCAATTACTGTCCTAGCTCCTGCTGGGATTTCCAGGATCCTCTTCAATTAGTGGACACAGAGCTATTGACATGCATGTGAAGCAGGGAACATGATAATTCCTGATTCATTCGAATGGGTTGTCCACCCCCGTATTTAGTGATAACATGCTTCGGAGTCCCCAAGAAAATAAAGGCAAACACATTTGCACCTGCTGGTCCTCTCCTCGGCTCTTCTTCCAATTCCAGAACGTCACTGCTGCGGCCTCTGACGCTGCCAGGCATCACTGTTTTGTAAGTTAAGATTCTGAAAGGGTGAAAGTTGGGCAACGTCATGTGACAGCGGCAGCCAATCCAAGGCTGCACCAGTGACGCTCTGTACTTCCAGAGACATCGAAATCAGAGGATTCGGGAAGAAGACCGGCAGGTGTGTTGCTGGAATGAACGTCAGTCCAAAGGTATGGGGTTTTTTTTTTTTTTTTTGGTTTTTTTTGCTGGGGGGTCAGCAGCATACTTTCACTAATGAAACTGGAGGTGGAAAACCCCTTTAAGAATATGAGTAAATTCACACTGCGTATTTCTGTTTCATATAGGTACACGGCGCAAAACGCGTTCGTTTAAACGTGAAAATGAGGCACAATGGCCCGAGGCAGATTTCTGCCTCCTATCTTTTGTCATACATGCCACGAAGAATTGAGATCAGTTCTCTTACGAGAACTTCAGATCTGAAACGCGTCGGTCTAGACTACGACTGAGGATACTTCAAATCTGAAACGCGTCGGTCTAGACTGCACCTAAGGCAATGTTCACACGATGTATTGCGGCGCATACAGTACGCGCCTCAGTACATCGTGTCTTTCGGGAAATCGCGCTGATCAGCGCGTACCCTCACGGTTCGCGGGGGTGGGGGCGGTAGGACGCCGGCCCCATAGAACAATATACCTCCGGCGCAAGGGCGTTATTCCGCCCACAAAAAATTGACAATGTCACTTAATCTCCCAACCCCCGTACAAATACAATCGTACCCCCCGCCGGAATGGGGAGAGAAGGCGTAATCCATAGTTCTCTATGAGAACTATGGATTACCGTAATTTCTGCACGCACCTCGCTCGTATTAGAATGCAAATACGCAGCGAAATGCACGCCGAAATTTCCCCATGTGAACATACCCTAAGGATACTTCAAATCCGAAACGCGTCAGTCTAGACTACAACTCAGGATACTTCAAATCCAAAACGCGTCAGCCTAGACTTCGACTAAGCATATTTCAAATCCAAAACACGTCAGTCTAATCTATGACTAAGGATACTTCAAATCTGAAATGCGTCAGTCTACACTACGACTAAGGATACTTCAAATCTGAAACGCATCGGTCTAGACTTCAACTAAGCATATTTCAAATCCGAAACGCGTCGGTCTAGACTACGACTTAAGATGCTTCAAATCCGAAACGTATCAGTCTAGACTACGGCTAAGGATACTTCAAATCTGAAACGCGTCAGTCTAGACTACAACTAAGGATACTTCAAATCTGAAACGCGTCAGTCTAGACTTCGACTAAGCATATTTCAAATCCAAAACACGTCAGTCTAATCTACGACTAAGGATACTTCAAATCTGAAACGCGTCGGTCTACACTACGGCTATTGATACTTCAAATCTGAAATGTGTCAGTCTAGACTACAAGAACTCAAAGTAAAAGATAGCTCCCGGCGCTCATCTATTTTAAAACTCCAGGGGATACAGGGAGTTTTCAGAAAAAGAGATTTAATACAAAACAGCTCATAAAAAAAGGTTAAAACCTTTTCAAAAAACATACATAAATTAAACACTGTCGAAAGCTTATCTTTCCCCGTAACCGGCGCTCCAACCTCAGGAATCACAATTCCTGAGGTAGCGCCGTTTTACGAGCGAAGAAACCTTCGACATGATTTTAATTATGTATTGTTTGTGAAAAGGTTTATAACCTTTTTTTATGAGCTGTTTATAAATTAAACATCTTTTTCCTGGAAAACTCCCTGTATCCCCTGGAGTTTTAAAAAAAGAAGACGCATGACTATCTTTTTTTTGAGTTTTTAGGCTAAGCCCGCTGCCCATTTTTTTGTGTTTTGGAGACAGTTCCAACGGTGCCGAGATGAACCGAATGGGTCCCCACACGCCTTATGAAGTTTTGCCTCTAAATAGCTGCACAACGCACTAGGGGGGTCTAACAAAAGGAAAATTTCACCAATACTTTTGAAACTTCACTATAAGGAGCGCCCCTCCGTGGTTTTTTTCTCTCTTTTCATCAACACACAACTTCAAATCTAAACCCCCATCGGCCCCCCCGACTTCGCTAAGCATATTCAAATCCAACCGTCGTCAAAAGACCAACGCTAGGGAAATACTTCAAATCCAAAATGCGTCAGTCTTGACTATGGCTAAGGATACTTCAAATCTGAAACCCATCGGTCTAGACTACGACTAAAGATGCTTCAAATCCGAAACGTATCAGTCTTGACTACGCTAGGAAATACTTCAAATCTGAAACGCGTCATTTCCTAGACTTCAACAAAGGGATACTTAAAAATCTGAAACGCGTCGGTCTAGACTATGACTAAGCATATTTCTAATCCGAAACAAGTCGGTCTAGACTACGACTTAAGATGCTTCAAATCCGAAACGTATCAGTCTAGACTACGACTAAGCATATTTCAAATCCGAAACGCGTCGGTCTAGACTACGACTAAAGATGCTTCAAATCCAAAATGCGTCAGTCTTGACTACGGCTAAGGATACTTCAAATCATGAAACGCGTCAGTTTCCTTTTGCACAACTAATTTTTGTGGTGCTGTCTGTACTATCCATGATTGTGTTTTTTCTGTGTATGTATTTTATAAGGATCTTCAATAATATGCTAACTATGTTTTATTTGGATCTGGTCTTCTGGACGCAGCAATCTTTTTCACCTTGTTTAGAAAAGGCCATGATTCAAACAAATACACTTCGGGTACTGCCACACGGCACATGTGACATGCCGGTCGGATTCTGTTCAGTGCCATTTAGCTATTTTTACTCTTCACAGCCGCTTCATGCTTCCACTTCCTGTTCAGGCTGTGGGTGGTTCTACAGCAGAAATGGACATTTCAGCTCTGCCATTCCTATCGAAGCCTGTTAGAGGGACATTACTCATGAAGGGATTATGAAAAACAATGACACTGTCCGAGCAGAAGGCCTGGCTATAAATGTGAGCTGGCAGAGCTGTATTTGTCATGAGAAGAAGCTCCTAGTGAGAGAGAAAAACTTACATGCCGCCAAGACACACTTTTTAGCATGGGGGATTCGTGTTTTTTTTATGAAATTTACACAAAAAAGTGCTTTTCCCCTGACAGGATTTTAAAAAGGCTGCTCCCAGGGCATTAGCTCGAGGGTTACATTTTTTTTTCTCTGTAGAAAGATAAGATCAGAGAATGAGAGGCTCCGTCCTGCTGATAAGAAACAGCAGGAAGTAAAGTTACCAGTCCAGCCAGAGCTACTAACCTTGATAAAGGGGAGATAAAACTCTCATCTCTGAAACGAAGCATAATCAAAACAGCTTTAAATTTGGAAATAACTTATTTACTTCACATACATTCCAAACATCAGTGTGGTGAAAATCCCCCTTTTAAAATGCCCGAATATCCTCCCGGGGGGGTAAAAAGTAGACCTTATGGTGAATTATCAGTCACATTGCTAAGGGCATGACAAGCTTAATAGGAATGGGCTGAGGACTCATCACTGGCAAAAGGTTTCCGTGCGTCATTAAGGGGTAAAAAGTTTCTATAAAAGGTAAAGCGCTCCAAAAGGGCAAAAGGCGGTACAGATTATGAAACCCGGGCTCGGGGACCCAATTTTTCCACAACACGAAAATCCTTTTGTGCTCGCTGAAAAAACCCCCCCTTAAACCAACGCCTAAAAAATAGTTTAAAACCAAAATTTTTTTTTTTTTTTTTTCTTCTTTTGTTTCAACAGTTGTAACTTTTTTTTTTTTTTCAAGAGCATTTTGTTGAGGCCTCTTTTATTCGAGACAAGTTGTACTTTAGGGGGAAATATTTAAGTTACTTAAAATTTTGCAGAATTTTTTTTTATTTTTTATTTTTTTTTACATTTTTTTTACACCATTCACATTTCACACTTAATAACTTGTTAGATTAATTCTACAGGTTATTAAGGTCGTGTGGATACCTAGTATGTGTAGGTTTTTTTTGTGTGTGTAATTTATGCACAATTATTTTTTATCAAATATTTATTTTTATTTTATTTTTTTATTCTTTTTTTTTTTTAATCCCATGAAGGGAGAACTGTTAATTTTTTTTTTTTTTTTTTTGTATACACTTAGTAATGTATTAGCATATTCATATATGCTAATACATTATAGTCTGTTTCAGTCTGACACAGGCAGCAGTCAGGGCAGCACACAGTGTGTCCTGGTCACTGGCTTGTTACACAGACAGTCCTGGGGCTACTCTAGGTCCCCAGGGCTGACTGTGCAGCCGTTCCCCGGGTTCTGTCGGGTCACCGGGTGTTCCGATCACCCGACATAGCAGGGGAAACCCTTTGATTGCGCTGCGGTGACGAACTGTGGCAATCAAAGGGTAAAAGCACAGGGTAGCGGAGGTTTCCCTCGCTAAACGGGGCTTGCAGGAGAACCTCTGGGATCAGGGCTCTGTAGTAAAGCCCCGTATCCAGCGCTGCGAGCTGCAAACTCTGACGTCTGCAGCGACGCCAAAAGACGTCGTTGCAGACGAACGACCTGCACCAGCCGACGTAAGAAGATGGTATGCGGTCGTTAAGGAGTTAACCCTGTAGTGTGTGACAAATTCCCGCAGCTGTTTTTGCTGTACCCCAGTATTGCTGCAGCGCTTACATTGAGGAAATATCATTTGAGAAGAAGAAGCTCCTCTTTTGCTCGTTCGTCCTGAGTCTTTTTTTTCCTTTGCAGCAAAATTTTCACCCCGTTTGCACAGTTTCCGGGGGGGGTCTTGGATGCTACCCTAAATATCCAGTATGTGCCCCTTCCCCCTCGGGATTTTATATTAGTTGCGGTCTTTTCAGGGTTGCTCGGGGGCTAGCTAATCGGGGCTGTGGATTGGCACCAAACCCTGCTCCATCCTCAATTTCCCCAAAACCTCCCCGACTTCCCTCATACCGGGCGCATGTTTAAGTGAAACTTTACTGTAGTAAAAGGGTAACATCGGCTGTTTATCCCCTTATGTACAATAACAAGTTTTAGGTGAAAGACATGAAAAGCAAAAGGGAAAAATGTTTTGATTTTTGAACATTGGGGGGTAGGGTTAAGAAAAACGATTTGTATTAAACCCAGTCTGCACCAAAATTTGGGAAATGTGTAGAAGAGCCCTGGGATGCATTATCTTGAATCGTTTCCGGGGCCAGAAGGATTCAGGCAGTATTAAAAAAAAACCAGGTGGTTTCCCAAATACTAACAAAAAATAAAAACTTTTTTGATTTTTGGGAGCAAAACAATAACAATGAGTTACGGAAAAGAATTGCAGAACAAAGCAGATGCTAAATACTTGCAAGTAAATTATGTATAAGAGGGTAAGTGATTATATAAAATTACATAGCCCTGTACAAAGTTTAGTGGAGGGAGTTTGGGGCCCGAAAGTCAAAAGTTAAAAACACTGTTCCCCTTTTTTGCTTGCAGGAAAATTATTTTTGGTTTTGACTTTAAAAAAAAAAAATTTAATTATGAAAAACACTGCAGGAACATTTGTGGATCTTAAAATTTTTTTCTGAGAAATGTATGCCCCCCATCAGACCCGCATACATGACCTCACATTGATTCATTATTTCCAGGCTAGAGAAGGGCCTCTCTACACTAACGGGGGTTGGGGGGGCAAGCGGTGCCCCACGGGCAACATCTCTAACAATGTCAGGTATAAAGGAATTCCTCACCCAATCAGTTTTGATAAATGGTAAAACTTTTTATTTTTTGAAAAAGGTAAAAACTTTTTGTGAAACTGTTCCCCTGGGGGCGGAATCTTTCCCCTTTGGGGCCCAGCGTTTTTTGCCTGCTCCATGTCATAATTACACTCCTCATGGATGAGGCTGAAGATATGGAGCAGTAGCCGTGGACCCAATTCTTTTTTCCTTTGTGCAACAAAACTAACTGGCCCAAAATTTATTAATTTTTGGGAGTCGGCCTTTTTATGACACTCCGATTCTGCAAAAAAACCCGACTCCAACTCCGATCCACCCCTGATAGCTATAGGGGGTGCAGAGGTAAAATTTGCTACCGGGCCCTGCACCCTGGGGGGCCCAAAACCCTTTTCTGCCACATAAGGAGACACCAGCATTGTAAGTGGCCCATTTCCCTTTTTACACTAGGGCCCAGAGGCTTCAAGTTACACCTCTGGGTTGCATGTTCCTAGTAACCCCTTATAGAGCTAAGCCGGTTCCTATAAAATGAAATAGGCTATAAAATTTTAAAAACCCTATACTCTCCTTTCTCCGCTTCTCCATTCCAGCACCCCCCCCCCCCCCCCATTTTAGTTTTTTCATTACCGCTCTCCAGTAACCATTTTTTAATTCTGCTTGTAAGGGTATGTTCACACGGCTTATTGCGGCGGGTATAATACGCTGGGTGTTTTGAAACCAGTGTAATTCCAAAAGGGGGTGGGGTACAATACGATGCGTAATCCATAGCTCTCTATGGCATATCTCCCATATCTATCAAAGACAGTAATACAACAATTTATACTATACTGGGAAATCAAAAATTCTAAAAATAATAAATTTAAATATACGTAATAAAATTATATGTCATATATGTTAGATTCACCCAAAAGTACAGTGGTGGCCCCCTGCAATTCTGTAGAAAATACTCAGTTCTTCTGAAAATGATTGAAATCACAAATTTCCTTTGGTATTATAAATTCATTTATTTTGTTGCATAAAAAAACACAAAAGAGAAGAAACAAAAAAAAACATTGTCATTTCCCCCAAAACCAAAAATGGGGGGAAAAAGTATGCCCCCTCACCCCTAATTTGGTAGCACAACCTTTACCCAAAATAACTCGAAAAAACCGCTTCCGGGGTAAAATCAATGATTTCTTACAATGCTCTGCGGGAAATTTTAACCATTTTTCTTTGGAAAACTGCTCCGGGCCCCTGAGATGTGAAGGCCCCTTCTCCAACGGCCATTTGAGATCTCTCCACAGGTGTTCTATGGGTTTTCAGGTCTGGACTCTTGCTGCCACTTTAGAAGTTCCATGCTTTTTCCCCAACATTTTCTAGTGTTTTTTTAAGTGTGTTTTGGGGCATTGCCGCTGGGAAAACCCTGAAATCTGAGGGGACCCCTTTCCTTTTTTAGACTTTATAAATGCCAGCACAGGGCAAGCAGTCCAGTCCAGAGGCGCAAGCAACCCCAAAACCCTCAGGGGGAAACCCCCGCCTGTTTTACTTTGGAGGGACGTGTTTTTTTCTTTGAATGCTCTTTTTTTTCCCTTTAAAATGTTGAGCCTTTTTCCCCAAAAAACTCTATTTTTTCTCATCTGACCAGAGAACATTCTTCCAAAAAAGTTTTTTGTTTTCAGGGAAGTTTGGGGAAACTCCCCCTGGGTTTTTTATGTCTCGGGTAAGAATGGGGGCTTCCTGGGTATCCTACCATACAGTCCCTTTTTTTTTCAAAACGCGACGGATGTAGGGGTTTACACGTTTTACCCCCGGGCTGCAGGGCAGCTTAACTTGTTTTTGGGTGTTGTCGAGGTTTTTTTATCCCCCACCCCAATCTTGCGTTGAAAAACCCCGTCAATTTTTCTTTTCCTCCCCCATTAGGGAGTTTAACAGTGCCCTGGGCTTTACACTAGGAGGTTACCCACGTGCCATGGGGTTTCATCTGGGAGGTTAGCCCCAGTGCCTGGGGTTTACATTAGGGGGGTTAAAAAATTTTTTTTTTTTTGTTTGGGGGTTTTTTTTTTTTTTTGGGCCCCGGGAGGTTGCCCCAGGGGGCTTTAATCTAGGGGTTGCCACAGTGCCCTGGGCTTTACATTGGGGGGTTAGCCAAAGTGCCAGGGGGTTTACATTGGGGGTTACCCCCAGACCATGGGTTTTACATTAGGAGGTTAGCCACAGTGCCCTGGGGGTTTACATCTAGGGGGTTGCCCATCCCGGGGGTTTAATCTGGGGGTTACCACGGGGCAGGGGGTTTTAAACTAGAAGGTTAACCAATGCCAGGGCTTTACACTAGGGGTTTTGCCAACATGCCCGGGGTTTACATCTAGGGGGTTGACATGCCATGGGGGGTTTAATTAGGAAGGTTAGCACAGGCCATGGGCTTTACATTAGGGAGGTTGCCACGTGCCTGGCTTTTTCATCAGGGGGGTTTGCACAGGCCTGGGCTTACATTGGGGGGGGTTAGCCCAGTGCCCTGGGCTTTAACTTCTTGATGACACTGGCAGGTAGACACAGGAACAATCAGGGCTTTGGGGGGACTTTTTAGCTTGAATTGCTAGGCTTCCCAAATTTGGATTTAATTTAAGGGTTTTTTTTTTCCCCCCTGATACCAAAGGGCCCTTGGTCCTTCCCCTTCCCCCTTTTCCCATTTTCCCTTTTAACCCCAAAGGGTCACCCCCAATGGAAACAACAGGGGGCCCCCAAAAATGGTTTTTTGGGGGGGGGGGTCCACTTTAATCATTGTTTCCCCTTTTTCCCTTTGGGGAAAATTGGGTCCCCAAAAATTTAAAATTATTTTCAACCCCAATGGGTTTTGGTTTTCCACAGGTAAGGGTTTTTAAGGGGCTGGTAATTACACAAATTGGAAGCATACAGATTTTTTAACATGCCAAAAATTTTACCACCCCCTTTTTTTATGTTTTGGTAATTAATTTCCCAAATTTGGGTTTTGACAATTCTTTTTGGGTTTTCCCTTGAAGACAAAAAATGAAATATAATACCAAAGAATTTGTGATTGCAATATTTTTAGAAGAAAGGGGTATTTTCTGACAGAATTGCAGGGGGGCCAATACTTTTTGGGCCCCCCCCCGTATTTAAAATTTGATTCACCCCAAAGTAGATTATATACAACAGTCAAAAGTAAACCATGTATAACAGCTAAATTCAGTTAATGGTACCCACTATGGGAGATATTTCGTCCAGGGAAGGGTCAAAGCCTCGACGCACTTTATGCCGTCCTGCTTTCTCAGAAGGCTGCGTGAGGGCTAGATATTTGCAGGACGATCTGTAGTTTTCACTATTAACATTTTGATTAATGCCAAATTTTGTTTTTATTTTTTTTTTTTGGGGGTGGATAAGCAAAATCAGCAATTCATTTTTTTTTTTTTTAGTAGTTTGTATCATTGCGCGTATCAAATATGTCTTTACTTTTTACATAATGGGTAATTTTTTTTATTTTTTTTTTACATTTCATTATTTAGGTTTTTTTTTTTAAAAGGGGGTTTCTCTCCCTTGTTTTACTTTTTATGCATTCGTCCCCAGGCTTCCCTTTTCGGGTGTGGGGGGTTCTGTAGAGTGATTGTTTCGCTTCATTTACGCCTTTTGTTGCCTCTTGACGTGCAATTAGATTATCTATGAGCTCAAGGGTATGTTCAACACGCACAATTGCACCCCCCCCGGCCCCTGACATTCTTACTAGCGGCGGTATTCGCCGCTAGTAAAAGACTGTCACTTCTCCCCCGCTCTGATTCTCCCCAGCGGGGGGAAGAGGAGGCTAATCCTGGTTCTCTATAAGAACTGGGATTAAAACCCTAATGAATGGGACTTCTCGCCCTTTGAGCGGAACGGGGGAAATACGGGGGGAATAGCCCCATTTTAAAACGCCCAACATAAAGCTCTCTGCTCTAAAGTGAACGAGTAATTAGTCTCCTTTGTTTGTTAGAAATAACACACTCTGTTCTCAAGCTGCTGGCAGTCCTATGTGCCGACCTGTGGTGAAGTCACTCCCTGCTCTCTGATACCAACCTGTGTGCACTTAGAGCTGATAAAATCTTATCTCCTCAACAATGCAAAAAAAGCTAAGCAGTTTATTTGAAAAAAGTCTTCAATTACTGGTCCCTATATATTGAAAGATATTCTTGGTAGTGAGACAACCCCTTTAAGTACTACTTGGTGTTGCCGGAATTGTATCAACCTGCAGAATACACATAACACATCATTTATACCGAAGAGTGAACGCCGTAAAAACAAAACCCTAGCAAACATGGCGCAAGTATGATTTTTTTTTTCACATTTCATGCCATTCAGAATTTCTACGGTTTCCCAGTATATTCTATGGTACAGTCAATTACACCATTAGAAAGTACATCTTGCACCACCAAATAAAAGCCCCATATGTCTATGTAGCTGGAAAAATGAAGGTGTTATGGCTCTTGGAAGACAGGGAGGAAAAAACTAATGTGACAGAAGATGCCTGGTCCTTAAGGGGTTAAGGCGGCACTTCTTTATCAATGATATGTGAGGGTTAAAATCACCTATAGACCTCACCCGTGCTAGGACAGTGTTTTATGCTCCTGGACAGCTGTTAGAGTTGTTGAATTGACTGCTATACTGTGCCTTACCTTGATAATTGACATTGTAACATTTGTATTGAATGTCCAGTTTTTCTTCGCTTTTGTTTTGTGAAAATGATTGTGAAAATCTTTAATAAAATACAGCTAAAAAAAAAAAAAAAAATCATCTATAGACCTCAAATGAGCTGCTTATACGTGCACATTTTGGTTTCAGGAGACTTCAGCTAATAATTATGTTTCCATCATCATATTCCTCATACAGAAGTCCATGCGGGGATTTTGGAGCTAAAAAGAAGAAGAAGAAGCAGAAACGGAAAAAGGAAAAGCCAAATTCTGGGGGCACCAAGTCCGACTCTGCATCCGATTCTCAAGAAATTAGGACCCAGCAGCCTTCAAAGGTGAGTCATTAGGTGGTTCATCCCAAGGAGCAAAGTCCTGATGGGGGCAGGTCTTGGGTCATTTTGGGTGTCTCGTTGTGAAATAAAGTTTTAAACTAGAATTAGCTCTTTCTAGAAGAGAGTCCAAGGTTTGGATCCAACCAGAGCACCCTCTGAATAGGGTTTCTATGTTCTTCCATGGGGGAAAGATCTCTCCTTAAGGAGAGGAACCAATAAATTGGTCAGCGGAGAGGGTTTACTCGCCATTCAGACCTCACTGACTGTTTTGCATATAGCAAAGGCTTATGGGAAAAGAGCTGAGGAGCTCCACAGCACACTCTATGCTCACTAGTCTCGACGCTTTAGGCGCTTCCTCACTAGTCGCGCCGCTCGTAGGCGCTTGCTCGCTAGTCTCAACGCTCGTAGGCGCGTCCTCACTCGTCCCGACGCTCGTAGGCGCTTCCTCACTAGTCTCGACGCTCGTAGGCACTTGCTCGCTAGTCTCGCTGCTCGTAGGCGCTTGCTCACTCGTCCCGACACTCATAGGCGCGTCCTCACTCGTCCCGATGCTCGTAGGTGCTTCCTCACTAGCCCCAACCCTCGTAGGCGCTTCCTCACTAGCCCCAACGCTGGTAGGCGCTTCCTCACTAGCCCCTACGCTCGTAGGCGCTTCCTCACTAGCCCCAACGCTCGTAGGCGCTTCCTCACTAGCCCCAACGCTCGTAGGCGCTTCCTCACTAGCCCCAATGCTCGTAGGCGCTTCCTCACTAGACCCAACGCACGTAGGCGCCTCCTCACTAGTCCCAGCACCGTACGCCTCTCACAGCCCCAACGCTCGTAGGCGCCTCCTCACTAGCCCCAACGCTCGTAGGCGCTTCCTCACTCGTCCCAGCGCTCGTAGGCGCCTTCTCACTAGCCCCAACGCTCGTAGGCGCCTCCTAAGTATTCCCAACGCTCGTAGGCGCGTCCTCACTCGTCCCAACGCTCGTAGGCGCGTCCTCACTCGTCCCAACGCTCGTAGGCGCGTCCTCACTCGTCCCAACGCTCGTAGGCGCGTCCTCACTCGTCCCAACGCTCGTAGGCGCCTCCTCACTCGTCCCAGCGCTCGTAGCCGCGTCCTCACTAGCCCCAACGCTCGTAGGCGCGTCCTCACTCGTCCCAGCGCTCGTAGGCGCCTTCTCACTAGCCCCAACGCTCGTAGGCGCCTCTAGTATCCCACGCTCGTAGGCGCATCCCACTCGTCCCAAGCTCGAGGCGCGTCCTCACTCGTCCCAACGCTCGTAGGCGCGTCCTCACTCGTTCCAGCGCTCGTAGGCGCGTCCTCACTCGCCCCAAAGCTCGTAGGCGCGTCCTCACTCGTCCCAGCGCTCGTAGGCGCCTCCTCACTAGCCCCAACGCTCGTAGTCGCCTCCTCACTCGTCCCAGCGCTCGTAGGCGCGTCCTCACTACCCCAGCGCTCGTAGGCTCCACTAGCCCCACTCCGTCTAGGCGCATCCTCACTCGTCCCAGCCCGTAGCGCCTTCTCACAGCCCAACGCTCGTAGGCGCCTCCTCACTAGCCCCAACGCTCGTAGGCGCCTCCACTATCCCCAACGCTCTAGCGCCTCCTCCTACCCCAACGCTCGTAGGCGCCTCCTCCACCCCACCCTAGCGCCTCCTCACAGCCCTACGCTCGTAGGCGCCTCCTCACTAGCCCTAACCTCGTAGGCGCCTCCTCATACCCCAACGCTCGTAGGCCTTTCACAAGCCCCAAGCTCGTAGGCCCTCTCATACCCCAACGCTCAGCGCTCCTCACTAGCCCAACGCTCGTAGGCGCCTCCTCACTAGCCCCAACGCTCGTAGGCGCCTCCTCACTAGCCCCAACGCTCGTAGGCGCCTCCTCACTAGCCCCAACGCTCGTAGGCGCCTCCTCACTAGCCCCAACGCTCGTAGGCGCCTCCTCACTAGCCCCAACGCACGTAGGCACCTCCTCACTCGTCCCAGCGCTCGTAGGCGCCTTCTCACTAGCCCACGTCGTTCGCCCTCAACACTCGTAGGCGCCTCCTCACTAGCGCCCCAGACGCTCGTAGGCGCCTCCTCACAGCCCCACGCACGTAGGCACCTCCTCACTCGTCCACAGCGCTCGTAGGCGCCCTTCTCACTAGCCCCAAACGCTCGTAAGGTCCCGCCTCCTCACTAGCCCCAACGCTCGTAGGCGCCTCCTCACTAGCCCCAACGCTCGTAGGCGCCTCCTCACTAGACCCAGCGCTCGTAGGCGCCTCATCACTAGCCCCAACACTCGTAGGCGCCTCCCCACTAGCCCCAACTCGTAGGCGCCTCCTCACTAGCCCCAACGCTCGTAAGGCGCCTCCTCACATGCCCCAACAGCTCGTAGGCGCTCCTCACTAGCCCCAACGCTCGTAGGCGCTTCCTCACTAGCCCCAACGCTCGTAGGCGCTTCCTCACTCGTCCCAACGCTCGTAGGCGCCTCCTAAGTATACCCAAAGCTCGTAGGCGCTTCCTCACTAGCCCCAACCTCGTAGGCCTCCTCAATCGCCAACGCTCGTAGGCGCGTCCTCACTCGTCCCAACGCTCGATAGGCGCTCCTCACTCGTCCCAACGCTCGTAGGCACTTCCTCACTCGTCCCAACGCTCGTAGGCGCGTCCTCACTCGTCCCAACGCTCATAGGCGCTTCCTCACTCGTCCCATCGCTCGTGGGCGCGTCCTCACTCGTCCCAACGCTCGTAGGCGCGTCCTCACTCGTCCCAACGCTCGTAGGCGCGTCCTCACTAGCCCCAACGCTCGTAGGCGCTCTCACTTCCACCAACGCTCTAGGGGTCCTCACTCGTCCCAGCGCTCGTAGGCGCCTCCTCACTAGCCCCAACGCTCGTAGGCGCCTCCTCACTAGCCCCAACGCTCGTAGGCGCCTCCTCACTCGTCCCAGCGCTCGTAGGCGCCTCCTCACTCGTCCCAGCGCTCGTAGGCGCCTCCTCACTCGTCCCAGCGCTCGTAGGCGCCTCCTCACTAGTCCCAACGCTCGTAGCGCCTCCTCACTAGCCCCAACGCTCGTAGGCGCGCTCCTCACTACGCCCAACGCTCGTAGGCGCTCCTCACTACCCCACGCTCGTAGGCGCCTCCTCAGTAGCCCCGACGCTCGTAGGCGCCTCCTCACTAGCCCCGACGCTCGTAGGCGCCTCCTCACTAGCCCCAACGCTCGTAGGTCGCCTCCCACTAGCCCCGCGCTCGTAGGCGCCTCCTCACTCGTCCCATCGCTCGTAGGCGGCTCCTCCGTCGCCCCTACGCTCGTAGGCGCCTTCTCACTAGCCCCTATGCTCGTAGGCGCCTCCTCACTAGCCCCGACGCTCGTAGGCGCCTCCTCACTAGCCCCGACGCTCGTAGGCGCCTCCTCACTAGCCCCGACGCTCGTAGGCGCCTCCTCACTAGCCCCACGCTCGTAGGCGCCTCCTCACTAGCCCCGAACGCTCGTAGGCGCCTCCTCACTAGCCCCGACGCTCGTAGGCGCCTCCTCACTAGCCCCCAACGCTCGTATGTCGCCTCCTCACTAGCCCCGAACGCTCGTAGGCGCCTCCTCACTAGCCCCGAACGCTCGTAGGCGCCTCCTCACTAGCCCCGACGCTCGTAAGGCGCCTCCTCACTAGCCCCAGACGCTCGTAGGCGCCTCCTCACTAGCCCCACGCTCGTAGGCGCCTCCTCACTAGCCCCGACGCTCGTAGGCCCTCCTCACTAGCCCCGACGCTCGTAGGCGCTCCTCAGTATTCGCGACTTCCTCGTAGCCCTCCTCACTACCCCGAGCACTCATGGGCACTTCCTCATCGCCTCACACCGCTCGTAGCGCTTCCTCACTCGCACCCCGACGCTCTTTAGGGCGCCACCTCACTACCCCACGCTCGTAGGCGCCTCCTCACTAGCCCCGACGCTCGTAGATGCCTCCTCACTAGCCCCGACGCTCGTAGGCGCCTCCTCACTAGTCCCGACGCTCGTAGGCGCTTCCTCTGTAGGCGCTTCCTCTTCCCACCACTATATTAACCCTGAGCACTCATGGACACTTCCTCAGTAGTCACTGCATACCTCCTCTCTTCTCTCACTCATGCCCTCCCCTGTAGTCACAGCAAGTGTTCCTTTCCTCTCTCAGGGTGATATCTGTTGCCCACACAGCTACCTGATGTCATGATCTCAGAGCCACTTTCTTTTTTGGGAATAATGGTATAATGAAACCTCAGTGACTATAATCTAGAAAGAAATCTAGACTGTTACTTGTAGTGTTACTTTCCACCCCCGCTATCTCGTACAGATAATGGGCTAATGTCTGGATATATGTTGTAAAGAAGAAAAACATCTTGTATTTAGATTTCCGACGTGCGGCGTTCTGCTGAAAGACAGAAATGCGTTGTGTACCTTTGCTCTGAATAATTTATTTCCATTGGTTTCTCGCAGCAGCTGCTTTACACGGGGTCACTGGGGACGACTTAAGTCAACAATTTATTTGTATAGAGAACACTGGCCCGCACTGTGCCGTCCCCCATCTAGTCTGGAGTCGAGTCTGTTACATTTAGGAGTTGTTTTATCACATCGTTTCATATAGGGTATTTGTTATTATAGATAGTTTTTTTTTTTTTTTTCGATAATAGATTTTTATTAAAACAGTTTTCAATAAATATACAATAATCACATAACCACAAAATGAACAAAGGCACTACAGTGTTGATGCAGAAGACAAGACAATGAGCATAATACCGTCAGGTAGGCCCCTAGTGCCGAGACCGCCGGTTCACGTATCCACAAATAGGAGAGCCATAAGCTACATCCACAACTGGACGGCGGAGCATAACATACTCCCCCCCTCGTAGTGGAACAGAGCTCTGAACGTCTGCAAATCTAAGGGGTCTCAAAGCTCCAATGATCTTAACAAATAAGAGAAAGATAAAGGGAAGGGAAGGGGAAGGAAGTCCACACTATTATAGATATTTAATTGCAGTGCTCTTTATATGTGTATACAGTGTGTATATATGTGCTTGAGTGATCGCATTGGCCAATTGTGACTGCAGTTATAGTCTACTTTATACAGTTCACTGGTGTCCTTTCCACCACCTATTTTGCCCCAGCAGTGGATGGTGTGATGTTCCACGATACTACATGGGGCATCTATAGAGGGTCAATGGAGTTACAAGCCTCTTTTACTGTCTCTTTCAGCAAAACTGATATTGACCTACCCCAAGCGACTTGCAGCTGTAATCGCAGCAAAAGGTGGCGCTACAAAGTATTAACTTAAGGGGGCCGAATAATTTTGCAGGCCCCACTTTTCAGTTTTTATTTTTTACAAAAGTTTAAAAACCCCAAAAATTTCTTCCATTTAAACAATTGTTCCCACTTGTTGTTGTTTCTTCAAAAAAAAATTTAAATTTTATATTTTTGTTGAAGCCTGAAAAGTGGCAAAAGGTTAAAAATTTAAAGGGGGGCCGAATATTTCCAAAAGCACTGTATTTTGGGTCCGTTTTGGGGTCCGACAGCCCGATCCAAAGCAAAAAAAAACGCATTTCCCATGGACCCAACATGCTGGTAACACACCCTAAAGGCCTCTTCAACGCTTTTTTTGGGCGCGGATTGAAGCCGTTGCGCCCCGGGGATTTGCGCGCGTACGGCTCCAAAATCCGCCCAAAACAGGGGTAATCCACATTTCAAGAGCCCTTGGTTCCTCTCTAAAAACCCCCCGGGTGAACCGCCGGGGCGGGAAAAGGACATGTAAAATTAAGGCGCGACCCTGTGAAAATGCATTCTAGGGGGCCGGCACTCCCGGGCGAATTGCGGGGCGAAACCCCTCCCCCCAATTTACTTGGCAAAAGCCTGTGAACCGGGCCAAAGGGTTGTCAAGATGACCCCCCTTTCTTGATCCCATTCCCAGGTTTTTGGGCTGATTTGCTTAAAGGAATAAATTCCCAATTTTATTTTTTATTTTTTTTTAAACTAAATTTTAAAAACGACGATAAATATTTTTTTTTTTAGAAATTAAATAGCTTTATAACCATATGGAGCAGACTAGAAGAAAAGAGACTTTTTTCCGGGTTTTTGCATGACGAGCTCACAAAAAGTCACAAACTTTAAAAGGGGCTATTCCCATCTCTAGCCCGGGGTTCGGAAGGGAACCAGCGGCCGTTGGGGACGGGAAAAGGCTACGCAGCGGGGCACTTTTTAAATTTTTGTAGGGTTCTAAAAACAGTACAGTGCCAGGTTATTTGGACTTGATGGGAAAGAAAATAAAGTGCTCGCATGCAGGGTCCCCCTCACACTTTCTTGCTGGCTTTTTCATACCCAAACCCTGGGATTAGGAGATAGGAAGAACCCTTTAAATCTTTGTCACAAACTTTTTTTGACTACATCTTGAAATAAAGTGGCTGGGATACTGTTCTTTTCTCCTGATCTGCTCCAATTTGGTTAGAGCACCATTGTTGAGGTGGGGAGGATTCCTGCCCCAGAAGACCGCTTCTTAGCTCGAGATCAGCCTCATTTAAGGTTTGGAGAAATATGATACCTGCTGAGAAACAGAGAGTAATTTTTTGTTTGTTGTGTTTCCCCCCCCTCCCCACTGTTACTTTAAGATGGGACAGGACCGAATCAAAGAAGAGGAGGACATCATGGTATGTGCTTTTATTTCAATAAATTAAGAGTTGTTCTTCTTTAAACAGGTCTGTTGTGTCTCTGAAAAAGTAAGGTCCCTTTCACATCACATTTTGGCAGCCCGTTCATGGTGCCTATTGAGATACTGTAAAAAATTTTCCTGACTGATACTGCAGCGGGACCACCACAAGGCCAGAGACTTCTGTAGGGCAAATGTAGACGTGGATTGCATTCACCCTATTTAGAAAACCATCCCCTTTTCTGCATGGACAAAAAACAGGGCTTGCTTCAAGGTCCGTCTACAGGCAAGGTTTTAAAACCCAGTGAAAACCCCCGACTGAAAACCATCCCCAAGCCCCTCAGTAGAAATCCGAATTAGTCCTACAGCAGTGACTGGCATATCACAAGGCTGCAGGGCTTAAAAGGGTTAAAGCTGGTCAGTAAGTAATGAACACAGCAGGGAGTGACATTACAGTCCCGGCCAGTGCTAGAGCCTGTAAGGGCAAAGAGAGGTGGCCGGTAACTTGTAAGTTTGAACAAAAGCGGGAGAAAATCTCCCAAAATCGAAGAGAAGCCTCCGGGTAGGAAGGGTTTGTGTTTTATCCATTTGAAAATTGGAAAGCGGAAAAGGGAAGTCCCATTGAAACAAATTTCCAACACTTTTTAAAAAAAGACACCTCTGCAGGTTTTTCTCACGATCTGATATAAAATCAGAATAAACCTTCCCCTTTAAAAATTTTAAAGAAACCAAAATTAACAAATTTTTCCAAATCCAGAAAAGAGAGAGAGTTTTTTTTAAAGGCATTTTTATACTTTCTGAAAAGCCAAATTTCCATACACAGATACTATGTTTTAAAAAATTTTGGGGACAGCCCTAGAACCCTGTCTTTAAAGCTTCTGATTAATTGAAACACCAGTTAGAGAACACCGTGGATGTATTTTTTAAAACCACCCGAAATACACTCTTCGTGTGAAACATCATGGAAAATTCTAGAAAACAGCCAAGATATCAGGAAAGTCATCCTTTGGTGCAATTTTCCCTATACCGAAGGGCCCTTTTATCTTTTAAACAATTTACGCAAGACAAGGAGAGGGGTTTTGTTCTCAGAGGTGAACTGCTTTGGTCCGACATTGCTCCAACCCTAAAAAAAAGCAAAAGACCTTGTGAAATGCTGGCGGAAGCTGGTAAGATTGTTCATTACCCCAGAAACGAGTACTGTATCAATATGGCTAAAGGGCCACTCTCCAGGAAAAAGCTTTTCCCCCAAAAAAACAAAAAAACCAATTAACGTTTGCAACTGCACACAGGAACAAAGACCACATTTTGGGGAACATGTGCTCGGCTGATAAAACTAAAATTGGACTGTTATTCCCCAAGACCATGTTTTTTTTGGAGAAAAAAGGGAACTTGAAGCCTGCACCATCCCAACTGTGAAACACCGGGGGTGGCAACACATTGGGGGGTGTTTTGCTGCAGGAGGACTGATGCACTTCACAAAATAAGGCACTGAGAAAACGATTAATGGCAATACGAAACAACATCTCAAGATATCACCAGAAGTTTAAAATTTTGGGAGAAATGGGTCTTCCAAAAGGGCAAATGACCCGAAGCCCACTGCCCAAAATGGTTTCAAAGGGCTTTAAGGGTAACCAAGTCAAAAGTTTTGGGGTGGGCCCTCACAAAACCCGATCTCATCGTTTGAAAAATATGGGGAAAGTAAATGGCAGGTGCAAAACAGGTGACCTACAAAAAATGGCTCATTACACCAGCGTCAGGGGGGAATGAGCCAAAATTCCCTACCAACTATTGTTTGGAACTTGTGGAAGGATCCAAAAAAGTTTGGGCCCCGTCCTCATTTAAAAGGGCAAAGCTACCAAATACTAAAGAAATTTATGTGAACTTTGACTTTGCAAAGGAAAAAAAATGCCTTTTAAAAATTTTCCCTTTTTCATTTTTCGGCAATTGGCAAATAAAATAATTTTGGTTCCTAATTGACCAAAACGGGAAGGTTTTTCGATTTCATGTCCATAGTGAGAAAACCAAGCAGATGGGCTTTTTTTTAGTTTGGAAACACTGGTTTTTAGCTTTAGCTGAAAAACATTCTCATCCCCCTTTTAACAGAGGGGGACATTGCCCAATGGTAGATTTGAGTGTCAGTAGAGTGAAAGGTGTACTGAAAACCATGGGATTGTGTATGCTGTCTCAGGGCAAGAGTATCGAAGGAGAAGTATACGGGTCTTGGGACTGAACCGGGGTGTCACGTAGAAGGGGTCAAATTTGGTGTCACTTACACAGACTAATACCGTTGGAAATGGCCCACCGTATTTGGTCTTTTTTTGCCCCAGGGAGACACTTTTCCCCCGCGGATTCCGATACAAGCCCTCCTCCTTCACCCCACATGTTCATGTTCCGCCCAAAACCGGGCAGGAGAAAAACATTTCTAAGTTTTTAGGAACCCGGCAAATATGAAAAACCGCCGGCAAAAATCCTTTTTCAGGGACTGCGCGGGTTTTCTATTGAAGTCATGGCGGAGCGTCGCTTGTGGGTTTTTTCAAACGTTAAAAACCACAAACCGCTGAAAAACGACAAATAGCCGTGCCGTGGGGCCCCCCCCTATGGGCGAATGTCCCAAAAGGCATACCACCATTTTTAGGCGCTTAAAACATGAAAGTGTGCCTAAAGTCCGATACTTTTCAAAAACGCGCAGGGATACCTTCATAGAAAACTTAACCGCCGAGAAAGGCCATCAAACAAAAAAGGCCCAGTGCGCAAGTCCACACATAGCATAACATTGGTATATAGAAAAAACCCCACAGGGGGCAAAAGCCGACGGGGCGCAAGTGCCCTATTTTTTCGCATTACAAAGTGTCGTGCCCGGCGTCAAAAGTGGTTTTGCCCCAAAATAAACCAAAAAATCTGGCGTCGGCCCAAAGGTTTTAGGTTGTGGGAAAAGAGGGAACTTAGGGGTGGAAAAACTTTAACTGGGGGGAGTGGGAACGTGTTGTTCACAGGTAGACATTTCATTTTATTTTTTACTTTAGTTAGGGTGGTTTCAATAATTTCAATGAGTGATGGGGTCGTAAGTCAGATTACAGCAGGTCAAAAAGTGAGTTAGATGGGAGGTGACTCTTGGGTAGTCTCCACTTTTCTAACACAATTCGGAGTCCCCCCAGGCCCGCGTTATTGGGGGCTCATTCTTCACTTTCTTAAATTTTTCCCTTTTTGTTAAAATTTCGATTTTGACAAATTCCCATATTAAATCAATCCAATAAATTAGTGGCTCATATTTTGTTTTTTTTAACCAGTGACACAAATTAATTATGCAGCCCCAACAGCCACTATTCTCATTGCCTTAGGTGCACCCCAGAAATAAATTAAGCAATTGGCTCTATTAACTGAAGCTGCAACCCCGATCCCCACCACAGGCGCTTGCATGCTAGTGTCACATTATCATTTTACGCTGTAGGATTACTGTTATTATGTCTATGTTTCTGCGCAGTTTTGCGTTAAGCTTCAATACCCTTTTCTCTGTAGAATCCCGCTATTCCAATGCAAAAGCTTCAGGATATTCAGAGAGCCATGGAGTTACTTTCCGCCTGCCAGGGACCAGCGAAGAACCTTGATGAGGCAAGCAAACGTAAATACCAGTTTTGGGATACGCAGCCTGTACCGAAACTTAGTAAGTTGGCATATGAGGACTTCCTACTTATTTAGTCCTTGTTGTTCTATGTTAACAATCATTCACATGTGATCTTGAGAGGGTATTCCCACCATACACATTGATAGCATACCGATCGGGTATACCTCTGCTGTGTGATCGGTGTGGTGCCTGCTTCTGGGACATGCCCTTATCTAGAAAAAGAGCATAGTTTTGAAGCGAGAGGTGGTTGGGACTCTCCGCTCGGCTGCACTCGGGACTCTCGTTGATTTCAGTTTGAGGGGTCCCCACCACCCCTCTGTTCAAAACAAAGATCGTTTGAAGCTAGTTCTTGAGATAGCTATGGTTCCGGCCTCTGGGACCTGCACCTATCACACAGTGGAGGTATATCCTGTCGATATACCATCAGTGTGTATGGTGAGAATACTCCTTTAAAGGGGTGGTCTCACTACATTGCTTCCTCTTACTTCAGTCCTGTTTTCTTGGTTTCACTTTAAATTCAGGGGCATGTTTACTGGCTTCCATTAGGCTGCAGTAGAAGTCAGGTCTGTAGCTATAGCGACCAGCGCTGGCAACCTATCAGCAGAGATCAAACAGGTCTGTAGCTGTAGTGACCTGAGGAGCTGATGCGACCCATACAAGAGGGGATACCTAAGAATAGGTAGGACACTGTTAATGGACATATATTGCAAAGTGATTTGTTTTTGCAAGATCTTTAACATAAAAAGCAATCCTTGTAGCGAGGCAACCCCTTTAAAGGACTGTTCTTTAGAGACGTGGACTGTGAAAAGTTTTTTTTGTTTTTTTTCTGGACAATTTTTTCAACCTGACTAACCTCAGGTCTTTGGAGCTTTGTTCTGCCTTTACATCAGCTAGGGTGATATCAGTGTCCCCATTCTATAATATGCAAAGCGCTGATCTGCTTTATTGGCCACCAGCTGCTAAGGAGCTATAGTATCACTTAAAAAGTGATACTATATCGCTGGTATAGGCCATCAATTTGTGATTGGTGAGAAACCTTGCCAATTCTAAGGTTATGGCTACACTGCATAGGACAAAAAAATGTCTGAAAGCGGACGTTTTTTTTTTCGATGCAGGACTGCTGTTTTTGTCACGCTTTGTGCAAAAACCGCCACTGCGTCTCGTTTTTTGGACGTCGCCCATACAGTTGTATTGTATGGGAAGACGCCAAGAAAACTAAAAGCGGCAACGTATTATACAACATGTTGTATAATACTCCGGCGCCAAAAGACGATCGTAGAAAAAACGAGCTGTGGAGACTACAGCTTGTCTTTTCTATTGTAGTCTACGGGGCCACACGAACAATCGTATTTTCGGCACTTTTAAAAGTGCCGAAAATATGATTGTAAAGCTGTGCAATATAAACATAGCCTAAAGGGACTGCTGATTTTACGCTGCATCCCCTTTACTGCTTTTTCCTGCCCAGTAGGTGGCTGGAGCCACGCAAAAAATGATCGCTGCTGAACATAAATGTTGAACATATCCTAGACGTATGCTATCACTGCTTTAATCATCATCTTACTTATGTTTATAACCAGAGATTTCAGAGCCTCTGTCGCCTGTTGGGTCAGTTTTGATGGCAAGAATCGCACAGCATGCAGTACAGTTCTTACTGTTTAAAACTGCAGAAACCTTAAAGGGGTTGTCCACTTTTGTCTTTCTTTATTATGTATATTATAGGAAATCATACAATTTTCTCATATACATGTATTACACGTTCTGCTTCATTACCTCTTTTACACCAGAGCAGCAGGCTTCTATCTAGAGAAAGCAGTATAACCCACATTCCTAACAATAGTAATAACTCCCATGAAGTAAGGGTATGTTCACACGGCGTACTTGCAGGGCGTACTTTGACTTGTAATTCTCCGGAGTACGCCCTGCAAATATGGGAAAATCATTTACAAGCCTAGCACTCATCGAGTGCTGTGTAAAATCGCTGGCGTTAAGACCACAACGATTTTACAGTTGTATTTCTCGGCGCGTAATGTACACTCGTAAAAAGAAGGGACCTGACACTTCTTTCTGGCGCTCAAGCGCCAAAAAATACATTCACACAAGAAGGCAATAAGCTGTCTCAGGCCATTGTGAGTTGAAAGTATCCGCTTGATAGTGCATACTTTCAACAGCGCTGGCGAAGGCATATTGTAGCGCATACCTGTGCACGCTGCAATACGCCGTGTGAACATACCCTTTCTGTATGGGCAAAACAGTCATGTGACCACGACACAGGTCATGTGACCCCTAGTATTCAAATAACAGTAGTGTATGGAGGAGCAGAACTTCTCCAATATGACTACCTCCAGCAGCATCTTATCATGTGACCACCACACAGGTCATGTGACCCTGGTATCCAGGTAACAGTAGTGTATGGAAGAGCAGAACTTCTCCAGTATTACTACCTCCAGCAGCGTCTTATGTCAGCGGGTGTCTGTAGAAAACGCCACACAGTGTTCCCTGTCTCATCTTCCTGCTTTTTTTTTCCCCATAACACTTACTTTATAAACAACATGACATCCCTGAGAGAGACAGCATGTAAACAACTAACTACTGACAGTGAAGAAGTTGCAGGAATGTCCATAAAAATTATTCCTATACAGTTACCCACATGTAACCCTGCTGCTGACTGATGTTTAGTTCATGGTAGCCATTACTATGGACAGGAATGTGGGCTGTACCTTTTTTTTCCTCTTTAATTTCTAGGAAGGGGCCTAACGAACCGGTATAAAAGAGGTACGGGAGCAGAGTTTTTAATACATATAGATTAGAAAATTGTGTGGTTTCTCATTGAAACAACATGGTGAGACAATCCCTTTAACCATGTATACAAAGAGCCAAAAGCAGCTTTAGATTCATGCATCCAGTCTCTCCTTGGTCAGACTGTGGGTGGTTCTATATCAGTGATTAGCATATCAGCTTCTTATTCACAGCTCTTATAATTGCACTGACATGAGAGCAGGAGATCTTCTGTATGAGCTCTGAAGCTCTCTGCTTTGTAGATAACAAGTAAATAGTCTTCTTTGTTAGGGTATGTTCACGCGGCTTACTTTGGGGCGCATTTCGCCACGTATTTTACTGCGTACTGCGCTCTAATACGAGCCTAATACCAATCATAACGGTAATCCACGGTTCTCATAGAGAACTGTGGATTATGCCTCCTCTCTCCGCTCGTACAATACGATCGTATTGTACGTGCGGGGAGATAAATGACATTTCTATGGGGAGTAATGCATGTCTATGGGGCCGGCGGGCCGTCTGCGCCCCCGCATGTCTTATCTTCTGAGCAAGGTAAAATCAAAAGACCAATCTATTAGGAAAAAGTCTTCATTTAACGTTCTGTACATGTTGAAAGCTAATTTTTGTGGTGAGACAACCCCTTTAAGGATTACGGACATCCTGAGATAGAGAAGGCTCCTTAACCCACTGAGCTTCTTTGTAAATTGAGGGTCTGACTGATTGGCCGAACAAGATTACATGGCCACATGCTCGGTGCTATCCCCTTCTGAAGTTATTATTCAGATCTGCATGACTGTTGCATTAGTTGGGGAGGGGTCCAGACTTCCGATAACCCTTCTTGTGTTCTTCTATAATGGGAAACCTTCTCCCTCTCATTTGTTGATAATGCTGTATTATTCCAGAGAGTTCTGCCGTCTCCTGGAGCTCGTAACACACACCCGCCGATCTGCGCTCGCCATAGTTCACTGCCTGATAATCAGTCGTAGAAATATCTAAATTGTCAAGGACATTTCCAAACCAGAATGGGACACGCTTCTAATGGCAGCTGCACCACAATCCTGGTGAATATGCCGTACACCACATTTATCAGGCAGTTTTTAGACACTTGCGACACATCTGGCAAAGGGGTGGGGACTTGTGGAAAGGGTGTGGCTTAAAGGGGTGGTCTCACTACAAGAATTGCTGCTTTTTAAGTTAAAGAACTTGCAAAAACAAGTCACTTCGCAATATGTGTCCATTATCAGTGTCCTACCTATTCCTAGATATCCCCTCTTGTATGGGCTACATCAGCTCCTCAGGTCACTATAGCTACAGACCCGTACAACCTCTCCTGATAGGCTGCCAGCACTGGTTGCTATAGCTACAGACCTGCTGTCCTCAGCAGCTCCTCACTGCAGGTCAGTAGTAGATCATAAAGCCGGTAAACACCCCCCTGTATTTAGAAATGAGAATGAGAAAACAGGACTGAGGTAAGATGAATTTGATGTGGTGAGACAACCCCTTTCAGTTGGTCCAATTCTTGACGCACACTAGGTCAACTGATATGTGCCAAGCCTTAATTGCGAGCCGGAGTGCAATTCCGGCTTGAAAAAGGTGCGGGGGCGGTGGCGCGGCCCGCCGGCCCCATAGACTTGTATTCTCCACGGCGCGTATTGCGCCTGAAAAATGTGCAAGTGACTTTCTCCCCGCCCGGCGGATTCGCCGAGCGGTGAGGAGCAACGGAATCCACAGTTCTCTATGAGAACTGTGGATTACCGTAATTCCTGCGCCGGATTGGAGCCGTACTGCACCGCAACTCCGGCGCGCAGTACGGCGCCAATCCACGGCGAAATAAGCCGTGTGAACGGCCCCTCGGCTATGTTCACACGGCTTATTAGCAGGGTGTAATTACGCCCCTCAATTACGGCGTGTGGACGGGGGCGGGGGGCTGGCACCTCGCCGGCCCATAGACTTTCATTACCATAGGCGCGTATACGCCGCTGGTAATTCACCTGTCACTTATCTCCCCCCGCGGCGGATTCGCCGAGCAGGGAGAGGAGACGTAGTCCATAGTTCTCTATGAGAGATGTGGATTACCGTAATGACTGGGACGTATTCCAGCCGTAATTTGCACAATACGTCTTGTAATTACGGACTGAAATACGTCCCATTTTAAGCCGTGTGAACATAGCCATAAAGTTATAACAAAGTCTCTGGCAGGCCGCCCCCCCGCGCGTCACAGGAATGCGCGCCGATCAGTGCGACTCCCAAACACCCGGCGTAATTGCGTGGCATACAGTGCGCCCCGCAATTATGCCGTGTGAACATAGCCTAAATGACAATACATATTTGACATTGAAATCAATGTAATCACACTTGAATGTTGTTAAATATGTATGGGGGTAAATTTTTGGTACGGAAAACATACCCAAAATATATTTGACAAACGCCGTGTAAAAATTAACTGAGGGCCTTATGTATGAAAACTGTATAGCAGTAAGACTCTTTGTTGGCCATAGCAACCAATGAGAGCTCATAGCAACCAATCAGAGCTCAGCTTTCGTTTCATATAGTGCTCTGGAAAAATGAAAGCTGAGCTCTGATTGGTTGCTATGGGCAACAAAAGCAGTCTTCGGTCTACGCTGTTTTCAGAGCGGTTTTTCGAAGCGTTTCCGCTTTCATTTTCATTGCTTACTTTGTAGCACAGCGATGTAGTTCACCCATGACAAGGTTTTTACACGCATTTTAGGCTCTGTCTGATTAAGGCGTGAAAGCGGCCATCCTAGGTGAAGCACTAAAGAGACTGGGAGAGAGACATTTCAACCTGACCCGAATTCTCCAGTAAATATAAGTCAGGGAGTCAGGGAGTCATACTATTTGCAGATATCCTAATTGGTCATTCTTAAAGGGAATGTGTCATCAAAAAATGAGTCATTGTTTAAGTCCCATTTTTATGTTAAACACATTTTTTAGGAATTTTTGGTTGGTGTTTTTATTTTATTTTTCATATCGCTTTCATTATTTTTTTAATAATTCTTAAGTCCTGCAGTTTTCACTAGGTCTTGTTTGCACTGCTTTAACAGCAGTCCGAGAGATGCTTTACAGCAGCTTCATGCACATAGGAGACTTAAGACTGACTCAGTCCCATTCACTTTTATAGGAAAGTTTTCTAGTCATGCTCTGTGACCTGGGAAGAAGTCACTGTGCAGGGAGGTGAAAGGTGAACTGTGACTATCTCCTCTTGTGACTGGTGGATCCAGTGTTATCTATTCACACTGATGTCTCCTTTTAGTTTGATCCTGTTTGTGCTGATAATGAGCAGACAACTGAGAATCTTTCTGTACAGAACAGGAAGTGTCAGACTATTATTAGGCTTAGTGGCCAATGTGAAAACTGCAGGACTTAAGAATTATTAAAAAATATTGAAAGTGATGTGGAAAATTAAAAAAAAATATAACCAAAAATTCTTAAAAAATGTGTTGAACATAAAAATGTGAGTTAAACAATGTCATTTTTGATGACACAGTCCCTTTAAGCTGACCCTACACTGCAGGTGGCTGGAGGGAGCTATTCCGCGAGACCCCTGATCCTGTATGTGTTGTGGATGGGGAGAGGGCAGTAAGCTGCTGGCAGACACCTCTGGTGGTGGCTTTATCTCCCAGGAGATGGGCACATTGAAATGTAATTGCCTGATAC
The DNA here is from genome assembly GCA_025379985.1 of Phyllomedusa bahiana. Taxonomy (NCBI): domain Eukaryota; kingdom Metazoa; phylum Chordata; class Amphibia; order Anura; family Hylidae; genus Phyllomedusa; species Phyllomedusa bahiana. The sequence continues at coordinate 122,596 of JAODAL010004049.1, read as the reverse complement.
TTGTCTCCCTGGTAACCGCTGTCAGGGGACAGTCAAAAGTTCACATACATATTAGGTGGCGGGCCATATTTTGCTGACATCATTGGGTTTGCACTTGGTAATATAATGTGTACGGCCAGCCTTAGTTTTAGACATTTGTGGAAAGAAAAATGGCTCCCATAGAGTCCTGAAGGAAAACATCTTCTGAATAGCAGTGGATTCTCTCTATGCCAATTTGTCATTCCAGATCTCTTGTGATGTTCATAGTTCTGTTCTTGCCAATGAACATTTGGTAGGTTAGCAAGATGGAGGAGAGTATGACTGCAGGATCAGACTCCACAGGGCTTGTTTGTTCTCTATCCATGAAGGTGCATGGTAGCTATGAACACAAAATGGTAGCAGACTTTCAAAAAGGGAATCAAGTTATAGAGTAGAAGGAACGGAGCAAATTGATATATAATGTTGTGTCAGTAGAACTTATTAATTGAAATCCAGCTTATTCTGGGCAGAGGAGTCCAGTGGGTGGTCTCACTCAATGATTGGAAGCCGTTATCTTTGTGAGCATGCATAGTCATAGCCATTACTGAGTAGGACCCCCCACTGGACTCCTACACCCAGAATAAGCAGATATTTCATTCCCGACCGGAGTCCGGTGAGTGGTTTCACTCAATGATTGGCAGCCCTATTCGTGTGAGGAAAGGTGCCTCGTTCATCTGTACCAACAATTATATGCAAGTACAAACAAGACATGACCTCATCATATGGGCTGTCCCAATTTGCTTAAAAGCAAAGTAATCCTAGTGTATGTAAACTTTTGACTTTGCAGAAAGTAATAAAAATGCCTTAAATTCTGTGTCTCTCATTCTGGCATTTGGCACAGGGCTGTGGAGTCTGAGTCGGTGCCTATTTTGCAGGAGTCGGAGTCGGACTCGTCATAAAATGGACCGACTCCGACTCCCAAAATATATAATTAGTTGGTCCAGTTAGTTTGATGCAGTGCAAAGAGCAAGAGGAATTGGGTCCAGTCAGTGCTACTGCTCCCATATCTTCAGCCTCATCACATGAGGAGTGTAATTGATAACATGGAGCAGGCAAAGCGCTGCCCCAGGGGAAAAGATTCCGCTCCCATGGCAAACAGATTTCAGCAACATTTTTCACCTGTTTTCAAAGAAGTAGAAGAGTTTAACCATTCATCAAAACTGACTGTGGCGGAGGCAATTCCTTTACACCCTGACATTGTTAGAGATGTTGCCCCTGTGGTCATCGCTTTGCCCCCCACCCAAGTTAGTGTAGAGAGGCCGTTCTCTAGCCTGGAAATAGTGAGATCAGATGTGAGGTCGTGTATGCAGGATCTGATGGAGGCAATACTATTTCTCAGAACAAATTCGGAGACTCCACAAATGTTCCTGCAGTTTTTTGCATATTTACAATTTTTTGGTGTCCTAAAGTCATATCCAATAAATATATTTTACACTGACAAGCAAAATGGTAACAATGTTTTGAACTTGTGACTTTTAGGCTCCATCTCTCTCCATCCACTACAGCATTGTACATGAGGCTACTGTAATTTTATTTACAGTCATCTTACCGATCTTATACATAAATGTGACCTGCAAGTATTTAGCATCTGCTTAGTTCTGCAGATTCTTTCCTGTAACTGCATTGTTACTGTTTTGCTCCTAAAAATCAAAATGTTAATTTTTATTATTTTGTTAGTATTTGGTAAATCCCCCTTTGGCTTTCAGCTCTGCCTGAATCCTTCTGGGCTCTGGATCAGCTTCAAGAATATCTTGACCAAAATCTAATTCCAGGTCGCTTCTACACCTTCTCGATGTTGGTGCAGACTGGACTTGGATACGAATACAGCTTTTTCTACAACTCTACCCACAAGTGTTCAAAAGATCAAAACATTGTTACCCTTTTGCATGTCAGTGCCTGTTCTACCTAAATAGCTTGATTATTGTATCATAAGTGATAAAGAGTCTGATGTTACCATTTTACTATAGCAAAGTTATCACTTACACATGCGCCATGTATGAGGGAGTCGGAGTCAGGGGTTTGGGAAATTGAGGAGTCGGGGCTTTGGCTTGCCGACTCCACAGCCCTGCTGAGTAGGACTGCCCACTGGACTCCTATACCCAGAAGAAGCAGAGATTTCATTCCCGACATTCAGTCCAGTGAGTGGTTTCACTCAATGATTGGCAGCCGTATCTGTGTGCGTATGCATAGACATAGCTATTTGTTACTGAGTAGCACCGCCCACTGGACTCCTGTGTCAGGAATAAAATCTCTACCCAGAATATGCAGTTAGTGAAATAAATAAAATACAAATTATACTAAATCTTTTTCCATAAAACTGTATTAATCTACTCATCCTGCCCTGTAATATCATGCTGACAGATCTGACTGCATGCCAAATGTGACCCCTTCCTTTTCATCAGGACTTTACTAAGAGGCTTTATTTGGGGCTGAGGTGGACGTGTCAATTCAGGGTCTGTCTCCTAAACAGAAATTTTATGGGGATAAAAAGACATGGTGAAACTGAGGTACTGTAATAAAATATACATTGGGTTGGTGAAGTGAGTAAATGCGCCATATGGTACTAGTGCATCTCAAAAAATTAGAATATCACTGAAAAGATAATTGATATCAATAATTTCAGTCAAATAGAGAAACCCATATATTGTATTACAGTATGAATGACAAGGTTTAATATATTTTACATTGTTGGGGCATCTCCCAAGTTTTTCTGACCTTTGTAAACTTGTCTGCTAACACTTACACTTCTCATTATAGACGAAATTGTAACCTGTCATGGTCCGATTGAACCCGACAAGGACAACATACGCCAAGAGCCATACTCTCTGCCTCAGGGCTTCATGTGGGACACGTTAGACCTGAGCAATGCTGAGGTGGTAAGTCAGCAATTCCCAGGACACTTTGTCAATGGATGAAATTGTGCCTAAAACGAGCTCACAAATTGTGACGAAAGTAGTCGCAATATGATAAAAAAAAAAAATGTCTGGCCCCTAAATGCTTAGACTTTGGGTCCAAAGGTATACAGCTTCCTTCACCCTTCCCTAGTTTGCAGTCTGGGGTAGGGTGAAGGCCATGTCCACATGCTAAGGATTCAGTGAAGGTTTACACTCAGATTCTGCTCCAAATCCTGACAGAATCGGCTGGCATATGGTGCATCTTTATAGCCCAGCCATAGGAACAAATTGTTGCAAAATAATGAATGGACTGCGGGGATAAGGCTATGTTCACACAGCTTAAAATTGGAAGTATTTCAGTCCGTAATTACGCGCCGGAGTGTGCAAATTACGGGCTGAATACGTCCTAGTAACTACGGTAATTCACAGTTCTCATAGAGAACTATGGATTACGTCTCCTCTCCCTGCTCGGCGAATACGTCGCGGAGGGAGATAAGTGACATGTGAATTACCAGCGGCGCGTATACGCCGCTAGTAATGCAAGTTTATGGGCTGGCGAGGTGCCGGCCCCCGCTCCCACCCCCGTCCACACGGCGTAAGTGCGGGGCGTAATTACGCCCTGCAAATAAGCCGTGTGAACCTAGCCTTAAAGGCACTGTTGAATCTGTGTTCGGGTCCCCTGGTCAATTCATGGCAGAAATCTGAATTTCACTTAAAGGGGTTTTCTCACCATGCTGTTTCAGAGAGTCACTGGCTGCTTCAGGCTCCCACTTCCTGGTTCAGCTGTGGGTGGTTCTATGGTAGTGATTGGCATATCAACTCTGCTATTCCTAGCTGATCCTTTTATAGTGAGATGACTGCATGAGGTTTATTTTATTTATTTATTTATTTTTTTTACAAACTCAAGTTTATTTGGAAATTGATACATATTTAAACCAATGGGCTACAGGAGGTTCATAGTCGGTAGTACACAAGGCTACAGAGCTCTGAAGGGTGAAAGCTTGTTATGAATTTAGGTTAAAAAAAGCGTCTGTGCTAGACATAAGGCTACAGGGAGTGACTCGCCATGGTTGAACTGACTGACTGGCGACTTGGATCAGTCAGATAAGAGAGAGCGAGCAGGGAGAGGTGATCGATAACCCAGAGGAAGTTGTGTACAATAGCAGTAGATAAAACCGCCTTCATCTCCTCAACATAGCAAGATCAAAACAGCAATGTATTTGGTAATAGTCTATATTTACCTTTCCCTACATATTAAAAGCTAATCATTACTGTGAGAAAATCCTACTTATTATCTACAGTCTCCACATTTCTGTATCATGTTAAAGTGGCATTAGGGCATGTCCCCACTGCACGGGTTTTCAGCCGGTTTTTCAGGCGGTTTGCGGTTTTGCAGACCGTCTGAAAAACCGGCCGCAAAAGAGCATAACGGGGCGCTATGGAAAACCCGTGCAGCAGTCCCCCCTGCACGGGTTTTCCACCCACGGGCCGCCCGAAAAAGATTGAACGTGCACATTCTTCCGTCCGGTTTTCATATTAGGCTATGTTCACACGGCTTATTTTGGGACGTATTTCAGTCCGTTATTCGCGCCATACTGCACGAATTGCGGGCTGAAATACGTCCCAGTCATTACGGTAATGCACAGTTCTCATAGAAAACTATGGATTACGTCTCCTCTCCCCGCTCGGACAATACGCCGAGCAGGGAGAGAAGTGACATGTCATTTACTAGTGGCGTATACGTGCCATGGTTAATGATGGTCTATGGGGCCGGCGAGCTTCACCCCCCCCCCATGCCACCCCTGCTGTACAGCACACACCGTAATTGCGGGCGAAATACGTCCCGCAATTATGCCGTGAAAAAGCCGTGTGAACATAGCCTTAGTCCTACCATGAGCATTCAAAACCGCCTTAACTACACGACATAATACTCACTCTTCAGTTTAGCTATAAAACTGATAGTTCTCTACTGTAGGCCTGACTCGGATTCTCGGCCTGGTGGTAACCGTGACATTTCTCTTCTATCCACTGACCAGCTAAAAGAACTGTACACCCTCCTGAATGAGAACTATGTGGAAGATGATGACAACATGTTCCGATTTGATTATTCCCCGGAGTTTTTACAGTGGTGAGTATGGAGGGTTTCTATGAAATGAGATTATGTTGTCTGCCAAAAGAACCATGTCATTTTAAAGGGGTATTCCATTCCTATCTAAGACCTGGCATATTGACAGGGTGGGTCTTAAATGTCCAATAGGCTTGGGTCCTACCTCAGAGACTTGCATCTATTTTATGTTTAAATGGGTTTTGCCACGATCTAATGTTGACGTGGGATCCTCCAAAATAGGTATTTAATCACTTTTCTAAATATATGTGATTACAAAAATTGCAGCCTGAGAGAGCTACAGGCTGCCTTACCTGCCCTTAGTTACTTAAAAGCTTCTATTAGATACGACCTGACAAGAGCTGTTGTCCGGGCTTGTGCAGAGAACACTTCTTATCTGATGAGTGGGAGCTGAAGAAGCTTTCAAGGCACTGGGTAGAAATATATTTTGTTTTGTATACAGAATCCACTAGTTGTAGTTGTAGTTTGATTATTTGAGTGAACATTTCACACGATCCCTTATGCACGGCTCTGTGCTCTGGCTGTGTCTCTGGCTCTCTCAGCTCAGTGTGGCTTGTTTACATTTGCTTCTTCGCAGATAAGGCATGTCCTGGCAAAACCCCTTTAAGGCCTCGTTCACACGGCTTATTTCAGAACGTATTTACAACGGATTTCCGATATAAATACGTTCTGAAATCAGTTGAAAATCAGTTGCAATAAGTGTCATAAGAAGTGGCACCCGTATTTGCTAACGATTTCCCGACGGGGATTGACATCACAATCATTGTAGGGGTGAATCCGCCGGAATAATTGACATGACATTGTTTTTCGGGTCCGGATGCCGTCGTCAATCCGCGGCGGCAATCCGGAACGGAATTTTGCGTCGTGTGACGCGAGCCGTATTTTGATTGAAATCAATAGAAAATGGCTGTGATTATTGTCGCGTTCTCAGATACGCGCAAAATCCGTCGGAATAAGCCCGTGTGAACACGGCCTTTAACTGTATTTTTATTGACGTTCAATAAACATTAATTAACACAAGTATGTTAATACAATATTCAGTAATTTCGTCAGAACTACAACATGTAGCAGATAATAAAACAAGTGTTTCAACACAGAGTCCTATTATCTTGAACAACAGAAGTCCTGTAAATGAGGCAATGTGGACCGTATAATCACGTTTCTGGAAACTGCATAGAACAGCTACTTTAAAAAACAAAAAAGAGACCAAAGAAAGAACCTTTGTGCACAAATGAACGAAGGACACGACACACCAGGGAGGGGGAGAACAGAATCATTGTAATTAGGTGCAGACGCTCATATGGCCAAAAACCACTCCCTAGGACAGAGGTGTAGGATAGACCCAAAGTCCATTACATCCCTCGAGTGGCTTCATAGGAGTCCCACAGAGACCAGACCTCCTCAAATTTGTCCAGAGTATTGTTCAAAGACGCAGTGAGTTGTTCCATTAATCTCACATCTTTAAGCCTGTGAAGTAAGTCTTCTAAGGTGGGGGAATTGGTGCGCTTCCAAAAGGAGGAGATGAGGCACCTAGCTGCTCTCAGAATGTGCACAATGAGACGCAGAGTGCTCCTTCTGACTGAGGGAATTTGGATATTCATTAGGAAACATGTTGGATCCATTGGTAATTTAGCCCCAGTGATATCTACCACCAGTGCCCTAACCCATCTCCGAAAACCCACTATCAATGTGCAATCCCAAAAATATGGAAAACTGGCATCCCTCGCTCCACATCTCCAGCACCTATCCGGTATCCCTGGGTTCATTTTATGTAATCTTGCACCTATTTTGAGAATGGGGCTCCCCTTACTCCTCCGCCCTGGATAGTGAATTGGAACCAACGCCTGTCTTGAGAACAAGTGTCCTGTTACCCCACACCCTTTTCTGTGCCACAGCTGCAGTGTTTAGTGAGGTGGCCATTCATGCAGAGCTATCTCTGTTCATTGCAATGGGGGTTCCAAGTACAGCAAAATAAGTGTGTTCTGCTGTTCTTGTAACTCACACTCAAATGAACGGTAAAAACCGCGCATGCACTGCCACCTCCAAATCCTGTGCAGCTGCGACACAAGCAAAGGTGCAGGGTAAGAGCACCCTTGTATTTAAAATAGGTGCTGGTGTCACCTTTCTGTCCTGTACAGCTGTGGAACAAGCAAGGAATATGGGGGTAAGAGGACCTTTGTTCTTGAGATAGGTGTTAGTCCATCTGTGGAGCTTTGGCACAAACAAGGGTGCAGGGTAAGAAGACCTTTGTTTTTGAGGTAGTTGTTAGGTCATCCTGTACAGCTGTAGCAGAAGCAGGGGTGCAGGGTAAGAGGACCTTTGTTCTTGAGATAGGTGCTAGTCCCACCTCTCCATCCTATGCAGCTGTAGCACAAGCAAGGGAGCAGGATCGGAGGACCGTTGTTATTGAGATAGGTGTGGGTGCCACCTTTCTATCCTGTGTAGCTGTGGCACAAGCGAGAGTGAGGGATAGGACCAAGCTTGTTCTTGAGGTAGGTGCGAGTTCCACCTCTCCATCCTGTGCAGTTGTGGCACAAGCAAGGGTGAGGGATAGGAGGACCATTGTTATTGAGATAGGTGCAGGTGCCACCTTTCCATCCTGTGCAGTTGTGGCACACGCGAGAGTGAAGGATAGGAGGACCCTTGTTCTCGAGAGAGTTGCTGCTCCTACCTCTGGGACTTGCACCTATTGAACATTTATGGCATATCCTGTACATGAATGACCTTAATAATGACCCCAAATTATAAGTCAATGTATATTAAACATGTGGGAACTGATTTTTCTATTACATTTATGCCGAGTTGATTGTTGGAAGTTACAGGCCCAAAAGCCTGAGGCTGCGATACCAATACCGATTCCAATGATGTCTCCAGATTTCTACCAGGTTCAGATGGTTTCCGACTGTTGTTGCCTTCACATATTTCCTTTCCTTTTATAATTGAAGATCCCAAGTAAATATACCACCAGCAGATGACCGAGCCTCTTCCCTTACCATAGGCTTCATCTGGTTCTGTTGTGGTGTCCATAACAAACTTTGTGGTAGAGGAGCTTCCAGCACTGGTGTGGACAAGGCCTAATTGACGTTCTTCAAGTAGAGATCAGATGTAGATATTGATGGCCATAGTAACTGAAATTCACAACCGTGTACTGACTACATCAGTAGCCACATCCTACCTGCTCCAAATGAGTTTGAGGTTCTGAACAACCTCGTGGTTATCTGAATAACCCATACTGGCAACGCTTCCGGTCATGTGTTCTGTCATTTCAGTGTTGTCATAGGAATGGATCCTGATTTTTGCAGCAAACAAATCTTTTTGCTTTTTTTTTTTTTTTTTTACATGTATATTATTATTGTGCCGAATTATTAAACTCCATAAATACATAGCATTTATATGAGGACATTTTTGGGCTTTATAAAGGACCAATTCAGATGATTAGAACAAGATAAACACAGTTGTGATTTAGTTTATTAAGATGGCGGTCACTGATGGGAATACTGGTATTTCTATTGCAGGGCGCTGCGGCCTCCGGGCTGGTTGTCTCAGTGGCACTGCGGTGTAAGAGTGTCTTCCAACAAGAAATTAGTTGGCTTTATAAGTGCTGTTCCAGCAACTATCCGTATTTATGACAAGTAAGTAACGCGCCTTTCTGGATTTCAGTGGCAGCCCGTCAGGCAGTGGCTTTAAATGGGAGCACAGAGGGGCAGTGCCATGAAACGTTCAGCCACCTATTTACTGTAGAGCCCATGTTCCTAACCTGTGGTACGTGTAACCAGGGGATATACATTTTGTCCCGCAGTCGTCTTATGCTGCCTTAGCACATAGTATGGTCATAGCCTTTGGTGGTACTGTGTTGGAGTAGGGGTTCATAGCCTTGTAACACTGCTGTGGACCATTCCAAGGGCAGCCAGTTATACCGGATATGTCTGTTTCCTCAGTGTAAAGAAGATGGTAGAAATCAATTTCCTTTGTGTCCATAAAAAGCTGCGATCAAAACGCGTGGCTCCAGTCCTCATCCGAGAGATAACCCGGAGAGTCAACCTGGAGGGGATTTTCCAAGCCGTTTACACAGCAGGGGTTGTTCTACCAAAGCCGGTGTCAACATGCAGGTACAGTATATAATGCCCATGTATGCCTATTCTGTTGTAGGGTCAATGCTGGTATATGCCTCACCTATGCTGTCATAGGGTCTATGCTGGTGTATACCTTACTCTTACTGTCGTAGGGTCTATGCTGGTGTATACCTTACTCTTACTGTCGTAGGGTCTATGCTGGTGTATACCTTACTCTTGCTGTCGTAGGGTCTGCTGCTGTATACCTTACTCTTACTGTCATAGGGTCTATGCTGGTGTATACCTTACTCTTACTGTCGTAGGGTCTATGCTGGTGTATACCTTACTCTTATTGTTGTAGGGTCTATGCTGGTGTATACCTTACTCTTACTGTCGTAGGGTCTATGCTGGTGTATACCTTACTCTTACTGTCGTAGGGTCTATGCTGGTATATACCTTACTCTTACTGTCGTAGGGTCTATGCTGGTGTATACATAACTCTTACTGTTGTAGGGTCTATACTTGTATCCACCTACTCCTACGTCTCAGGTTAGCTGGTATATACCTACTCTTACTGTCGTAGGGTCTATGCTGGTGTATACCTTACTCTTACTGTCGTAGGGTCTATGCTGGTGTATACCTTACTCTTACTGTCGTAGGGTCTATGCTGGTATATACCTTACTCTTACTGTCCTAGGGTCTATGACAGTAAATCCTCAACAAGAGCATTGGTACCCCAGGTTAGGAGTAGCTCAAACAGCGTCGTCTTCGGCAACCTGCCACTAACCTATAAAAATGCTGTTCCTTGAAATATTTACCTATGGTGGGTTGAGTATAGGGACCTTAGACTAACAATTTACTGTACTCAAAACCTTAAAGTGATATTTTCACCACATTTATTAGCTTTAGACATGTAGGCAAACGAAAATAAAGATTACCAAATACATTGCTATTGTGATTTTGCTTCCCCCTTTTATCTCCTGCTTGTGTACACAGCAGCCCTATCCAGCCATGGTGATGTCACTCCCTGCTGTGTCTTGTCAGCAGCAAAGAAGCTTCACTGTCTTCCTTACTGAGAAACGTTAACCCTTAGAGCTCTGTAGTCAAGGAAAAGCATGTTTATAGAGAGCTATGAGAGCAATGATTGCCGGGTGTAATTCAGGGCACATTGCTGAGCAGTTACGCCCCGAAATACAGCCTAAAATAAGCCTTGTGAACATAACCTAACCGTTAAAGGGGTGTTCCCACTATGCTGTTTCACAGAGCCTGCTCATCAGAGCCAACTTAAGGCTCCCACTTCCCATTCAGGCTGTGGACGATTCAACAGCATGCTTGGAAATCAGTTACATCTAGCCAAGCCTGTTAGAGGGAAATTGATGATGGAAGGGTCTAAACAGCAGGTCAGAAGACTACAGAGCTCATAGGGAACTATGATTACCCACCGTCTTCCCTGCCGCGTATTGACTGCGGCAGGGATAACGAACACACGGCATCTTGTGGTGCGCACAGGTATGTGCTGCAAGATGCTATGTGAACTTACCCTATTGGAGAACCAGTGTCCTATAACCTTGATCAATATCCTGTGCAAACTTGACCTGGTCACAAATACCCCCAGTCCATTAGGTCTGTCATGTCTACCCACAAAAGTTTTTTATAGAGAGTTGGGGAAATGATTCCCGGGGTAATTAGGGCACATTGCAGAGCAGTTACGCCCCGAAATACAGCCTAAAATAAGCCTTGTGAACATAACCTAACCGTTAAAGGGGTGTTCCCACTATGCGTTTCACGAGCCTGCCATCAGAGCCAATTAAAGGCTCCCTTTCCCCCATTCGGGCGGGGACGATTAAACAGCAATGCTTGAATATCGCTTATTTTCCTAGAAAACCCTGTTAGGGGAATTGATGGGGAAGGGCAAAACAGAGGTCGAAGATACAGAGTCATAGGGAACTATGATTACCCCCCTTTTCCCCCTGCGGTATGATGCGGAGGGATAACGAACACACGGTATCTTGTGGTGCGCACAGGTATGTGCTGCAAGATGCTATGTGAATTCCCCTAGGGGGAAAACCGTGCCCTATAACTTGTAAATACCTGTGCAAACTTGACCTGGTCACAAATACCCCCAGTCCATTCGGTCCTGCACTGGCTACCCACAATGCATCACTTGAAAAACTGGCTCATCTATACAACCCTTACCACTAGAGAGGGGACGGCTTCATTTTGTAGGAAATTGCCCAGCTAATCCCTGCCTCTGGGGTCTGTATCTTACGCAGCCTGTTGAATGGATAATGTTTAGCTGCTGGTAAGTAGACGTGTACCCGTTCTCTGCTGGAGTCTTTATTTCTCTGAAAATCCAATTCTCCCACTTTTTTGTTTTCCACTCTCCGTCTTTGTGCGCTTCACAAATAACCCCGGACTTTGGCTCAGTATACAGATGCTACGTACGAAGGAGAGAATCTGGGTCTGGCTGTGAAGACGTTTCTAAAAGTAGATTTCAGACAAGAAGGAAAACTTTGTATGCGAGAGCCGTCCCGGGATACAAAGACTGTTTTTCACCAAGACCTGAATGTGCCTGAAATGAGAATATGGGGGTTGTGCTGCCCAGGTCCAACCGGTAACCCCTTCACTGCTGTACTTGGGAGCATCAATCCTATTTTCTTTCCCTGCAGGTACTGGCATCGCTCCTTGAACCCTAGGAAACTGGTAGAGGTGAAGTTTTCTCATCTTAGTCGAAATATGACGTTACAGAGGACGATGAAGCTGTACAGATTGCCAGATGTAAGTAGCCATAACTTGTCAGACTGTGATGGGAGTATTGCTGTAAAACCCTGTAGGGAAGAACTTACAAGGGCTGTTCAGTCCTAGGGTATGTTCACATGGCATTTTTGGATCCAAAAATCGCATCTAAAAAAGCAGTGTCAATCGGATGCAAAACGCAGCCAACGCGCAGCTGCGTGTTGGATGCAGCAGGATCGCACCTTATAGTTTTAAATAGTCCAACCAAAGGACATACCATGAAACACTACAGTAAAATGAAATATAACAGCAGTTAGGAAGAGATGCTGATGCTTGTAGTCCAGCAAGATGACATATCTGTGAAGAAAGAACAAAGCGATCAGGTGGGAGCAGAGACAATGATGAGTATCATATAATTCGGTCATAATTCATCATCACTTCAAAAGCTGTCACTTAAAAAATGCTGGAAATTAGAAAATGGTGGCAGACCACAAGGCTCCAATGTATCCTGCTGCGTCGTTCGGATCAAGAATTGACATGTCAGTTCTTTGAATGGATCCGAAAGACGCAAGTAAACACGTATTGGTGATCACTCGTCTGAACGCCGATGTGTGTTTTACATTACAAGCACTTGTTGCTAGATGCATGTTTGGGTCCGAAAGACGGATCCAAACACGCATCTAATAACGTATGTTCACACGGACAGAACATGCAGAGCGTACACTTAGGCTGTGTTCACACGGTGTAATTGCGGGGACGTATTTCGCCCGCAATTACGCCGTGTGCTCGGGGGCGGGAGGGGAGGGGGGTCAGCAGCCCGCCGACCCCATAGACATTCATTATTCACGCCACGTATAATGGACATGTCACTTCTCTCCCCCCGCGCCATATTGTGCGAGCACAGAGAGGAGGCGTAATCCATAGTTCTCTATGAGAACTGTGGATTACCGTAATGACTGGGACGTATCTCGTCCCGTATTTAGCGCAGTACGGGGCGAGATACGTCCCAGTTTAAGCCATGTGAACATAGCCTTAGGGTATGTTCACATGGCGTCTTGGATAAGTTTTTGGAATCTGTAAAACGTATTGCGTTAAACGCATCCAAAAACGTACCACAAAGGGTGGTGTGTTTTTGGATACGTTTTCTGGACTGCAAAAACGTATCCCTATTGTTTCTATAGGATTTTCAGTGTATAAAACAGATCAAGAATTGACATGTCACTTCTTTGAACGCATTCATTTTATGCAGTGCAAAAACGTTTGTAAAATACGTATCGTCTCAATGACGATACGTATTTTACATTTAAATCAATGCATTGTTAATTAACTTTTTGGGGGTTTTGGAATGTAAAACCTACCCAAAAACTAATTTAAAGGGGTTTTGCCACGATCTCATTTCATACCTCTTGTATCCAGCTCTTCAGCTCTGTGTGCTCAGAAGGGGGCGTGTGTGAATGGTTTGAATTGCAGATCATGTGACCCAGCAGGATGACATCACCAGGCCTTTCCTCTCTGTAGTCAAAGAAAGGTCTGTTTGTGTAAAGCATTGTGAGTAGCTGAGAGGTAAAGTTTTTGCTTCACAGCACAAGGGTCCTAGGTTCAAATCCCTGCAGGAACCAAACCTGTGCGGTTTTTTTCTCTTTATCAATGCACAGACCTCATTGAGGTTTCTTTTTTATTTATTTGCACTGTTTGACTAATTACTAAGGAGCACAGAGGACGGAAGTAGAATGACAGCACCTGGGGTTTGAACACTCAGTAGCTGCCTGAGAGGAGAGGTGATGTCTGAGCATGTGCGACCAGGAGTGAGGAGCTCTCAGCCCTGGTCGTATCCCCTGGAGACGAGCTGTAAACAATGGATCACTAAAGGAGCAGCTAAAACAAAAACGGTGTGGAATTTTTAATAATAATGAATGGTAAATGTTTATTTCATTTGCAAGCTTCCCACGTCAATTTTACTTCATGGCAAAACTCCTTTAAAGGGGTTTTGCCACAATCTTATTTCATACCTCTTGCATCCAGCTCTCTAGCTCTGTGTGCTCAGAATGGGGTGTGTTTGATTTGTTTGAATTGCATATCATGTGACCCAGCAGGATGACATCACCAGCATTTCCTCTCTGTAGTCAAAGAAAGGTCTGTTTATGTCTAGAATTGTAAGTAGCTACACTGTAGCTCAGAGGTAACATTTTTGCTTTACAGCACAAGGGTCCTTGGTTCAAATCCCTGCAGGAACTTAACCTGTGGATTTTTTTCCTCTTTATCAATGCACAAACCTGATTGAGGTTTCATTTTTATTTATTTGCATTGTTTGACTAATTACTAAGGAGGACAGAGGACGGGAGTAGAATGACAGCACCTGGGGTTTGAACACTCAGTAGCTGCCTGAGTGGAGAGGTGATGTCTGTGCATGTGTGACCAGGGCTGAGAGCTCTCAACCCTGGTCATATCCCCTGGAGATGAGCTGTAAACCATGGATTACTAAAAGAGCTAAAAAAAAAAAAAAACAGTGCAGAATTTTTAATAATGATGATTTTGAAAATGTTTATTATTTAATTTTAAAAATTCCCCACGTCAATTTCAATTTTTGGCAAAACCCATTTAACAAACCTGTTCATTTTAGCATTGTAGTTTCACTTGCTATGGTTGGAATGAGAAGAATTTGCAGCTCATTAAAATGGAAGTTGCTCATTAATATAGTTTCAGCCTCATGTCTGGTGAATGTACAGTTGAATTGAGGGGGTTGCTAGTTCTCTGCCTCTTCCCACTCCCCTATCACCCTCCTCTTACCCCCTCCTCTCAGCACATAGGCAGCTATCCGGTTGCATGCTAGAGTTAACCCTGTGTGTGCTGCCTAGAGAGGTCTATGATTGCTAATAGCAAAACAGCTTACATATCTCCACATCTGCTTAGCTTACATATCTCCACATCTCCAGCAACAAACAACAAACCCTCTCAGAACAGAGGCTGAAAGCTGCAAAGTGTTACTCAGGATGTGTCCCTAGTACAGCATGAACTGTTCACAATCTGTATAGTATTATTATAGTTACAGCTCCACAGACATCATGATTATAGTAACAAACAGGGTCACTGCTGTCACATCTATTGATCAGCCTCATCTCTGCTCAATCTGTGTAGAGAGCAGGAGGAAGCAGGCACACACAGGGTTAATCCAGGCAGTAAGGACACAGACGCCAGAGTCCTCCTCCCCCTCCAGAAGCATTCTGTGCGGGAGGGGCTCTCTGCTCCGACCTGTCTTCAAAGGTGATGAGTCATTCAGACCTGACAGCCAGTAAGATAAGGATCAACAGGTCGGCTGCTATAGAAATTTGAGAAGCTGAGGCACTCCTATGAACAGGGCTAGCTCAAATCAGTAGGACATTTGTAATGAACATATATTGCAAAGCTGCTTGTTTTTTAAAGATCTTTTAATTAAAACCCAATCATTGTAGCGAGACAACCCCTTTAATGAACAGTTGCTCACACACCCATCCACTAGGGGGGGGGCAACTGCATAGCAAAAAACTGCACGGTGGATAAGTACCAGTTCACAGCAGTATGCAGAAAACCCACAATACCATACAGGAGAGATTGCTCAAGTGTAAAAATACTGATTAACAACCACTCACAGCCTACTATCCATGAGAGAGGCGATTGCTAGTATTACAATCGCACATAAATAAGGCTCATATAGGGTGCCAGTTATACGGTTACGTGTGGTGCACCATGCTGGCTTACAACCAATAGATGACACCTCTGCTAGCATATTTCAAGTGTCCAACACAAAATACTGCTCCCCAGTATTACAGGGCAAAACTATATTCTGAATTTGTGCCATTTCCCCTGTGTGATACTGTGGCTTTTTTGCATATTAATGTGAACTGGTACTTATCCAATGTGCAGTTTCTTTTTACTAGGCAGGTAACTGCCTAGTAAATAGGTATGCTCGCAATTGTTCATTAGTGAGCTTCACCTGTTAAATTTCTCCCATATGGCACTGGGGTTTATATTGCCTTCTACTGGGAATAGTTCATTGTCCAGTCATTGAGCTGTAAGTATGGATTTTTTAAGTGTTTGCCTCACTTCTTCTTAGAAGCATTGAAATAAATAAAGAAAGGAGTTTTCCCATGAAAGACATTTATCCTATCCACAGTACAGGTTATAAATACCTCTTCCATGGGCCCCCCACTGATCACTGCATCAAGGGCTCCAAGTCCCTATACTATCTTGATGCGCTCGCACAGTGAGGAAGGCTTTGAATAGAGCAGTGTTTAAACATACAGCAGCCGATCTATTCAATATATATATATGTACTCTGCTATCTTCGTCGGCCTCAAAAACTTTTTGAACCGAGCATCATTGCGCCTCTTTGATACTGCTTCATAGTGAGTGCAGCATGGAAGGACAGGAAACCTGATCACTGGGGGGGTTCAATGGGGGGGACTGCCAGCGGTCAGACAATTATCACTTATCCTATGGATGAGGAGTCTCCTCTAAGGTTTTGTCATGCAGTCATGTTGTGTGTCCTGAACTGTGTACACACAATGATCCATGGCGTGTAGGTGGCTGATGAAGTCAAGCAGTCAAGTATGTGTGAGGCAGCTCGTTACCGCTCCTGGCATTAATTATCATCCCCATTAGAGCTCCTAATGGAATGAATAGACCGAGGCTGATTAATAACTCTAAGCAGTTCATCCCTTTCTATTAATAAGGCAACAAAGACTGCCGGGCTCAGACCAATGGAGAAGAAAGACATCCCGCTGGTCCAGGAGTTATTAAATGGCTATCTGAGGCAGTTTAACCTCGCTCCAGTCATGGATGAAGAGGAGGTTTCACATTGGTTTTTCCCTCAGGATAACATCATTGATACCTTTGTGGTAGAGGTAAGTCTCCATCCTCATTAACGCATGTCCACAGCAATGTTTTATCTCTCTTAAACCACACCAAAAACCTCAATAAAAAACTAAAAACCACCCAAGAGACTGTCCGGAAACTCAGCTGATTTGGACAAAAAACTGATAAAATACTCCGGTTCAAAGTGTTTTTTTTTGGATTTGGTTTCCAACGAGTTTTTTGTCCTATGCAGTGTAGACCTAGATGATATATACTGCCCTGGATAGTTACTTACATAAATAGCCCATTGGTTTTAGTAGCCAAAATTTTCCTCATTCAGTCACTATGCAGCACCTTCCCCATAATCAGCTGGGCTCACTCAGCAAAAGAGTAGACTGTGCCTTTAACCCCTTACTGACATTTGGAGTATTGGTGCGTCATAATGTCAGCAAGGAAGTATAGTGCGGACTCAGTTGCTGAATTGACTCTAGGTAGCAGAACACCAAAACTTAGCCATAAATGGTAAAAAAATATATATAAATTTTATTGAGAAAAACTCAATAAAAACACACAAATGTGAGTATAAAAAAGAATACAAACACACACCCAAACAAAATGCTGCTACAACCCTCCAAAAACAGCAGGGAAAGTGGACACACCTATATATCAGAGAAAAAGGCTGAGGTCAAATGTAAATGATACAATATCTTAAAGCATAGAACATACTTAGCCAGGTGTCACCCAGTGTATGGAGGGGAGCAGCACGCCCCTGTAGGTAGCAGGTAACAATTGATTAGTACAGCTGGGACCTCCGCTGTTAGCTGGGATTGGAGACTGCTCCGTTCCGGACTGTTCAACCCTCTAAGGCTATGTTCACACGGCCATCTGCGGGACGTAATTCGGTCCGTAATTACGCGCCGGAGTGCGCCAATTACGGGCTGAATCCGTCCTGGTAACTACGGTAATCCACAGTTCTCATAGAGAATTATGGATTACGTCTCCTCTCCCTGCTCGGCGAATACGGAGATAATTCACATGTCACTTTCTAGCGGCGTATACGCGCCGCTAGCAGTGATTCTCTATGGGCCGGCCCCCCGCTCCCGGCCACACGGCATAATTGCGGGGCGTAATTACGCCCCGCAGTTAAGTCGTGTGAACATAGCCTAAATGTTGAGGTGACAAAATGAATGAGGGACATTGCTGTGCACAAGTTCTTTTACACAATCGTCTCCACAAGTAGGTTGCGGGGTACCGAGCGATTGCCATGCCACCCGGAGACCTAATGAAGGCCTCCATGGCTGCCATGTCACTACCACTATTACATCCTGCCAGATGTAATAGGAGAGCCATCTTGCACTTGTCTTCCATATCTATATATTGCAGAAAGGTGTGCATGTGATCGAGCCCCTTAAGGCAGGGGTCCCCAACCGCCGGTCCGCTGACCGGCACCGGGCCTTAGCCCATCCCCTGCCGGTCCGCGGCGCCGGCTACACCAGATGTCGACCACCCGGGCGGTCGGCATTTTCTCTGCGCGGCCGCTGTAATCCGGCCACGCAGATCTAGCAGCTGCGCTCAGCGTGCGGCTGCATTACAGAGGAAGCAGGGACAGAGCTGTCCCTGCTTTCCCTATCGTTGTAGATGCGGCGCTCACTGAGCGCTGTATCTACAACGATGAGCGGCGCAGTGAGTGTGATGAGCAGTGACGTCACGCCCCCCGCTGCTGTCGGCTGCCGGGGAGGAGGAGCTCGGCCGAGGATCCGGGAAAGGTGAGTGACTTCTTCTTACTTTTTTTTTTTTTTTTCCCCCTGGCTGCCTACTGGGGCAGCACTACTGGGGGCAGCACTACTGGGGCAGCACTACTGGGGCAGCACTACTGGGGGCAGCACTACTGGGGGCAGCTATCTCTGTAGCAGCACTACTGGGGGCAGCACTACTGGGGGCAGCACTACTGGGGGCAGCTATCTCTGTAGCAGCACTACTGGGGGCAGCACTACTGGGGGCAGCTATCTCTGTAGCAGCACTACTGGGGCAGCTATCTCTGGGGCATCACTACTGGGGGCAGCACTACTGGGGCAGCTATCTCTGTAGCAGCACTACTGGGGGCAGCATCTGGGGGCAGCCCCATGGGGCAGCACCTGGGGCAGCTATCTCTGTAGCAGCATACTGGGGCAGCTTCCTGGGGCAGAAACCCAATGGGGCACTATTCTGGGGCGCACACGGGGGGCACATCTCTGGGGCAATCTGGGGGGAAAGTTATCTCTGGGGAGCACCGGGGGGAGCTACCTCTTGGGGCAGCACTACTGGGGGCAGCTATCTCTGGGGGCAGCACTAAGGGGGCGTACTCTGGCCCCTATTTGGGGGCACCCACTCTGGGAAGCTATTTTGGGGCAGCTTTTCGGGGGGGAGCCCTATGGGGGAGATCTCGGGGGGGCAGCACTTGGGGCAGATTTACTGGGGCAGCAAATCTGTAGCAGAACGGGGGCACTATTTGTGCCATAGGGGGGGAAGCACCCGGGGGCATATCTGGGGGCACTACCCACTGGGGCAGCCTATCACTGGGGGGAGACTACTTGGGGGCATATTTGGGGCAATACTGGGGGCAGCATCTTTGGGGCATTCGGGGGAGACTAAATGGGGCAGTATTTGGGGACAGGGGCCATATGGGGAAAGCTACCCCGGGGAAACTACGGGGGCAGCTATCTTCAACACTGGGGGCAGCTATTTCAAAAACTGGGGCAGTACTCCTGGGGCAGCACTACTGGGGGCACCCTAGGGGAGCATATTGGGGGCAGCTATTTTGTACAATACTGGGGCAGCTATTTTTTCAACTACTGGGGGCAGCATACCTGGGGGCAGTATCTTTTTGGGGCAGCATACTGGGGCAGCTATTTGGGCAACTACGGGGCAGCTTTCTCGGGGGACACTAGGGGGCAGCACTACTGGGGAACTTTTTTACAACAAAGGGGGCAGCTATTTCACTACTCTGGGGCAGTATCTCTGGGGGGGGCTATTTGGGGGCACTTTCTGGGGCACTATTTGGGGGAACTTCTCTGGGGCAGCATTTACTAGCATACTGGGGCAGTTTTCCTGTACAGCACTATGGGGGGAAAAATCCTCACATACTGGGGCACATAGGGGGAAGACTACGGGGGGCAGTACCTGTACCACACTATGGGGGCAGATGGGGGATATGCTTGTCACTACGGGGGCACATGTCTTACTCCTGGGCAGCTATTGATTATACTGGGGCAGCATTTTCAAACTGGGGCAGTATCTATTATCATCATTACTGGGGAGACCCATGTATCATCATACTGGGCAGCTATCTATTTTAAACTATGGGCAGCTATGTATCATTCTCTGGGGGCGCTAGATCATACTAGGGGGCAGCTATGGTATCATTACTTACGGGGGCAGCTATGTACATTCTGGGGCCCTTTATCTATTACACTTCACTATGGGGCAGTACTATGTTTCACTGTCCTATGGGGCACTTTATGATAAATTCACTATGGGGCAGCCTATGTATCCCTTCATACTGGGGCAGTTATTGTATCCTATCAACGGGGGCAGTATTTGATTACACATGGGGCAGTTATTATGTATCATTTTACTACGGGGGCGCTATTTTATCATTTTAATTGGGGCGATGATCACTGTCACTACTGGGGCAGCTTTTGTTCAACCTACGGGGGCAGCTACATGAATCACTGTCACTACTGGGGCACTATGTATCCTTCACTACGGGGGCCTTGTATAAATGCCCCTTACTGGGGCAGATTAGTACACTTCACTATGGGGCAGCTATTTTCCCCTTCCACTGGGGAGCTATGTATTTATCACTACGGGGCAGCTACTATTATCATTACTACGGGGCAGCTATATGTATCACTATAAAATAGGGGGGGCAGTATTTTCACTAAAAGGGGCGTACTATGTACCCCTGTACTACGGGGGCAGTTATTATGTATCCTGTCCTACGGGGGCAGTTATCTATGTTCATTCACTACTGGGGCTTTCTTTTTTTACTAGGGGGCAGTTTCTATGTACACTATCATACGGGGCAGCTATCTTGTATCATTCCTACGGGGGCAGCTATGTTCACTATCATCTGGGGCGTTGTATATCACAATGGGGCATTTATGTATCATTCACTACGGGGCAGCTTTCATGAAACATGTCATAGGGGCAGCTATGTATCACTACTGGGGCAGCTATCAATTTTTACTCGGGGGGGCTATATTTATTTTATTAAGGGGGATATTTCTAAAAAGGACAGGCTGTTCTAGTATATTATACATTTAATCTGACCCACAGGTGTCAATATTACTGAGACGATTTTCAGCTCTGTGGTCAGCATTAAAATATAATATGACCCACAGGTTGACAATCAGTTCCGTTAAAAAATAGGGTTTACCCAATACTTTACCCTAAATGACACAGTTACATGTAGGGGTTTTTTTTTTTTGTGTGTGATTCAAAACACCAACCCCCTCCATAGCCCCCCCTAATAACCCCGCCCCCCTCAGGGGCCCTGGAAAAAAAGGTTGGGGAAAAACCGCTGCCTTTAGGGACAAAAAGCATAGCTTAAAAAAGAAAAATTAAAAAATAAAAAAATAAAAAATTTCCCTAAAAATTGGTATTGCTGTTCTAGGGGTCTAAATCTATAAAATTAAATATTCACCCAATGGTAAAAACCCATGAAGAAAAAAATTTCCCCCATTGCCAAAAATTGTTTTTTCTGGTCATTTTGTTTCCCAAAATAATTGGGAAAAAAAATGATCAAAAAGCGATTATCCAAAAGTGGCACCAATAAAAGTGTCTAAAAACCAAGCCCCATAGTTTAAAAAAACAAAAAGTTATTGGTCACAAAAAAGGGGCCGCACCACAAATTTAAAATAAAATATTCCTTTCTCAAAGATTGGGGGAAAGAAAACCCAAATCCCCGAAAGTACCCCCCAATACGGGCCGAATAATTAACAAAGGCCCTAAGCGCACTTGGTTTTTAGAGGGGGGAAAAAAAAATTTAAGCAAAAAGTCAGACTGAAATGTAGTTTTTTTTGGTTTTCCCTTTTAGGATGATGGGCCTTTTCACTTTTTTTCCCAAATTTTGGGGATATTAAATGACAAAAAAAAAACAAAAATTTTTGGGTTTGGAATTTTTCTTTTTAGTGTTCAGCTAAGGCTAAATGAGTATAGTTTAAAAAGATTGGACTTTTACGGATGCAGTGATACCAAATATGTGTAACTTTATTTTTCTCTTTGTAAAACGGCAAAAGGGAGTTATTTAAACTTTTTTTTTTTTTTTTTTTTTACTTTAATAGTCCCTCTAGGGTACTTGACCACTAGGGGGCACAGTTTCCTTATCCTATTTTCTGCAGTACTTTAGTACTGTGTACAAATTTTCATTCTTTTCCCACCCTGTCCTAGAAGGTTTTAACAGGTGTACATACATGGCAGCTATGGAAGTCTGCATGAGGCTTCCTGCTGCCATGGTAACTGATCCCTCCCCTGCAATTACAGGGGGGTGATCGGACAGCACCGCTCCTCATTTAAAGCAGGGATGGATCCGGTTTAACCCCTGCTGTTCCGCTTGCCGTCCCCCCGCGTGCTCCCGCAGCCCTGTGCATCTTATAGTCTGAAAAAAAACAGTAAACTCCTTCACAACTAAACCTTGAAAAATTGTGTATTCACATTCCTCCTCACACAGAATTTTATTTTGGTTTCCAAGTACATCATATGGGACGGTCAATGGCACCATTAAAAATCACATCTTGTCCTGCAAAAAACAAGCCCTGATAAGACTATGAAGATGCAACATACGGTCGGGAAAAAAGAAGTGACGTCATACTTCCAGCGCTTCGGAGGAGAAATAGAGAGGGAATGGGAGCCAGCACAGAGCTCCTCATAGTGTAACAAGCTGAGACAACTGGAGCGGCATTTCCGTAGTGTGTAAAGACACACCTGTGCTAGGTTTCGAGTGATCTGCCCCCTTTGTCAAGCTTTTAAAACACCCGGCGTCTAGCGGCACAAAAGTATAGCCGTTAACGCCAGAAAAATTTTTTTTAAATTTCATATTTTTTAACTTTTTTTAAAGTGAAATTTTATCGTCGAATCTGCTTTAAACCAAAAACCGGATTTACAGCGTATTTTAAAGATTGTTTTGTTTCCTATAATTTTACAAGACTTGGCAAAACACTTAACTGTACGTGCGCAAAATAGTGTTAAAATAAGCGGCCAAAAAACATTTGAAAAAAAAGCTTCAGTGAATGAGGGCTTTTTAATAGGACGTGAGGTGTTAGAACGTTGTTGGAACCTTATTTTGGGGCATATTTAAGTGCTAAATACGCTGCAAAATACTTTTGAAAATACATTGTGTGAAAAATTACCCCCCCGGGCCTATACCCCGGTGTTTTAGAATAAACCCCTGGCCCCCGACGTATCAGGTGCTGACTGCTAATTACAGCTGACACCCGCCGATTACATAAGGGGCCAGACGGCTCCCAACCCTGCGTTTTAACCCCTTTTGATGCCGTGGCTCTCTCAAAGTTCACCCTTCCCCCCCTGGAAGATCGCAGGTTGAATTTGGGTTAGCAGCGGAAAACTTGTGAAAGACTTCGTATCCCATGTACATCTTTTACACCCCTTTTTCATTTTTAATAATGTAAAAGGGGGTAAAAAGTCTTTACACCCCTACTGACCCCCAGGGGGAGGGTTTTTCCCTCCCGGGGCCGCCGCGGGGGGGGTGGGGAGTGGCCAGAGGACTTCTGGTTCGGCCGCTATTTGTGCAGATGAGATACAGATTCTCCTCCGCTGTAATCTTCTGCTGTGGCACGCTTCCGTGTTCGCTATACTGCCCTCCGGTCACCAGGCAATGCGTCCTTGCCACCGACTTCCTGTAGCATTGCTACTCTCCAGCCGATGATAGGACTTTAAGACACCCCTCTATTTTCCCTAAAAAATGGGGGAGGAGAGAAAGTGTCTTATAGTCTGAAAAATACAGTAAAATCTAATGAAAACCCTACATTTTTGTGATCACCAGAATTTTACTGACCTACAAAATACAGATGACACATGATTTATATTATACAGTGAACACCATAAGAACAACCTCCCCCCCCCCCCCAAACATAGGACACGTAGGGTTTTTTCATATTTCACCTCAAATTTTTGTTTTTAGTTGCCCAGTATATTCTATGGTGCGGTCAATGACACCATTAAAGAGTACATCTTGTCCCACAAGAAACAAGCCGTCATGTGTCAATGTAGATGGAAAAATCAAAAAGTTATGACTTTTGGAAGACAGAGTGGAAAGAAATGAAGAGCCATATTATTATGACCGTGTGGTGGGAAGGAACTAAATGGTAAAAACTGCACCAGGGTGATATAAAAAAAAGGACAATTCTCAAACTCCTCAAAATTGCTGATCTCATCCCAGTACAGTCATGGCCAAAAGTTTTGAGAATGATACAAATGTTAATTTTTTACAAAGTCTACTGCATCAGGTTTTATAATGGCAATTTGCATATACTCCAGAATGTTATAAAGAGTGATCAGCTTAACAGCAATTAATTGCAAAGTCAATAGTTGCCTAGAAAATGAACTTTTTCCCCCAAAACACATTTCCACTTCATTGCAGGCCTGCCTTAAAAGGAGCAGCTAACATCGTTTCAGTGATTGCTCCATTAACACAGGTGTGGGTGTTGATGAGGACAGGGCTGGAGATCAATCTGTCATGATTAAGTAAGAATCACACCACTGGACACTTTAAGGCCTCGTTCACACGGCTTATTTGGGCACGGATTGGCGCCGGATTTGCGCTTCAGTACGGCGCCAATCCGTCCCTGTCATTACGGTAATCCACTGCTCTCATAGAGAACAGTGGAATTCGTCGCTCCTCCCCGCTCGGCAAATCCGCCGCGCGGGGAGACAGTGACATGCACATTATGTACGGCGCGGACACGCCGTAAACAATGCATTGTCTATGTGGCCGGGCGCGGCGCCCCCGCCGCGCTCCGGCCCCGCCCCGTCCCGCCCCTTATTCACGGCGGATTTGTGAGCTCAATACGGCTCACAAATACGTCGGGAATAAGCCGTGTGAACACGGCCTAAAAGGAGGCTGGTGCTTGGCATCATTGTTTCTCTTCTGTTAACCATGGTTATCTCTAAAGAAACACGTGCAGTCATCATTGCACTGCACAAAACTGGCCTAACAGGGAGAGTATCGCAGCTAGAAAGATTTGCACCTCATGTCAACAATCTATCGATCATCAAGGAATTCAAGGAGAGAGGTTCCATTGTTGCCAAAAATGGCTCCAGGCGCCCAAGCAAGACCAGCAAGCGCCAGGACCGTCTCTTAAAAGTGTTTCAGCTTCGGAATCGGGCTCCCAGCAGTGCAGAGCTTGCTCAGGAATGGCAGCAAGCAGGTGTGAGTGCATCTGCACACACTGTGAGGCGGAGACTCATGGAGCAAGGCCTGGTGTCAAGGAGGGCAGCAAAGAAGCCACTTCTATCCAGAAAAAAACATCAGGGACAGATGATATTCTGCCAAAGGTACAGGGAGTGGACGCTGAGGACTTGGGGTAAGTCATTTTCTCAGATGAATCCCCTTTCTGAATGTTTGGAACATCTGGAAAACAGCTTGTTCGGAGGAAGACAAGGTGAGCGATACCACAGTCTTGTCTCATGCCAACTGTAAAGCATCCAGAAACCATTCATGGGTGGGGTTGCTTCTCAGCCAAGGGAATCGGCTCTCTAACAGTCTTGCCGAAAAACACATCCATGAATAAAGAATGGTACCAGAATGTCCTCCAAGAGCAACTTCTCCCAACGTCCAAGAGCAGTTTGGTGATCAAACAATGCCTTTTCCAGCATGATGGAGCACCTTGCCATAAAGCAAAGGTGATAAATAATGGCTCAGGGAACAAAACATAGAGATCTTGGGTCACGTGTGCTGGAAATCCCCATGATCTTAATCCCATTGAGAACTTGTGATCAATCATCAAGAGAGCGGTGGACAAAACAAAAACCAACAAATTGTGATCAAAATGCAAGCATTGATTGTGCAAGAATGGACTGCTTATCAGTCAGGTTTTGGTCCAGAAGTTGAGTTGAGAGCATGCCAGGGAGAATTGCAGAGGTCCTGAAGAAGAAGGGTCAACACTGCAAATATTGACTTGCTGCATTAACTCATTTTGTCAATAAAAGCTTTTGTTAATCATAATATGATTGCACTTGTATGTCTGTATGTGATAAAAACATCTGACAAACACACATCAAAACCAGAGGGCAACAGATCATGTGAAAATATAATATTTGTGTCATTCTCAAAACCTTTGGCCATGACTGTACAGGTACATACTGAGTGGATATGATCTTCAGTAGGACAACCAGTGTGGCCACCAGTCAGTTTAGCTTTCCCTGAGAGCTGTTGCTAAAGATGAATGGCGTTCCGCATCACTATTTGGTGACAAAATAATTTTGTATCTTGAGGGGGATGTTCAATTGGACAATCCCACGGAAAGGAGACCGCCACCATGATCCCCTGATTACCGCATGTCTGGCTGCTCAAACATGATCAGATGTTATCACTGGGGGCAGTTCTGTGCACCCGGTTTCTTGAGTTCCTATTTAGGAGTTCACCCCTCTGTACCTCTTTGTCTGCGCAGAGTTCTAACGGTGTGCTGACGGACTTCTTCAGTTTTTACACATTACCTTCCACCGTTATGCATCATCCTATGCATAAAACGCTCAAAGCAGCTTATTCATTCTACAACGTCCACACGGAGACGCCTCTGCTGGACCTAATGAACGACGCACTGATTATCGCCAAATTAGTAAGTAGATTCTACACCTCCAAACTTTTGAGTGCTAATAGGGTATTTTAATGAGATGATGTTGCAAGGACAATCCAATATAGGCTCATTTTAAAAGTGATGTCAAAGAAGCCTTTGCAGTTCTAACAGCAGTATTAGATAATCTTGACATCGCTGACATCCCCATGAAGAGTTAAAAAGGAAGCTCCCTCTGTCATATATAGGGTTATATGATAGAGGAGAGAAGCTGAGCTCTGATGTATATGGCTATATGATAGAGGAGAGAAGCTGAGCTCTGTGATATATGGGGTTATATGATAGAGGAGAGGAGCTGAGCTCTTTGATATATAAGGATATATGATAGAGGGAGATGAGGAGCTCTGTGATATATAGGGTTATACGATAGAGGAGAGAAGCTGAGCTCTGTGATATATAGGATTATATGATAAAAGCTGAGCTCTGTGATATATAGGGTTATATGATAGAGGGAGAGAAGCTGAGCTCTGTGATATATAGGGTTATATGATAGGAGGAGAGAGGCTGAGCTTTCTGATATATAGGGTTATATGATAGAGGGAGAGAAGCAGAATTCTAGGATATATAGGGTTATATAATAGAGGAGAGAAGCTGAGCTCTGTGATATATAGGGTTATATAATAGAGGAGAAAAGCTGAGCTGAGGGTTATATAATAGAGGGGAAGATAGTATGATGCCAGAGTGAATGTACTAAATATTTGAACATATTTAGTATATGTGAAGAAGAATGGTCGGGTAGATTGATCTTGTGATCTTTACCCCCCTAGTACTGAAAAAAATGAGCCTGTTTTCCTTTCATGTATGGTTGTTCATTACCTAATGACCTAGCGATCTAGTTTAATCTTATCTATCCCTGTTGAGAGAACAATAGACCAATCATTATGTCATTACTTACACTTTGTGATTAGACCATATGGAGATAAACAGCAGCTGAAGTGAAGTGAGATGAGTCTGCCCTGCCATTTAGGAGTTTTATCTCACAGCTAGAAAAGTACAATATTTTAAATGTAATTTTTAATTGCATAGGACTGCCAAAATAGAAAAAAAAATACTTTCTGAGGGAATTGTCCCTTAAAGTGCCTTATTGCTGAAAGACCCGTAAAAGTCAGGGTCACGGAGTGTAGTTTGGTGCAGTCAGTGTACAGCTGAACAGGCTTATTCCTCTCATATCTGGCAGCAGATTAAATATGAGCTGACAGCTTCCAGGGGCGAGCGGCAGTGATTTGTGAATGAAAAAGTAGAATGACCTGAACTTGAGAAGTTGTACAGAAAAAGCAAATATTTATAAAATTATCTTTATTTCATTTAAAATTGAAAACCTGTTAAAAGCAGAATAATGACTGACCGGCTTATCACGGGCCCCCAGTAATCTGTCTTCTTCTCTTCTGGCAGAAAGGATTCGATGTGTTCAACGCGCTTGATCTGATGGAAAACAAAACTTTCTTGGAAAAACTAAAGTTTGGCATAGGAGATGGCAATTTGCAGTACTACTTGTTCAACTGGAGATGCCCGGCTATGGACTCTGAAAAGGTGAGGATATACCTGGCACAGGGGCACCTCTCTAAAAAGCTGACACATAAGGAGATGTTTGTTGGGACCCTCACACTGTATAACTAGTTTAGCAGTCCCTGTGTTGCCTGAGAGATTGAGGGGACAGGGTGATCACTATTTTGTTTCTCTAGGTCCACACTGTTTTTTGACACACATTACAAGCTGACACGTGTTTAATTCAGTCAATACATGTTCTGTTGCTTTTAATGGAAAATTTAAAATCAGCAATTTATTCTGTATGTTTGTACAATTCCAGGGACACCAGCATTTTTTAGTACTTGGAAATAAAAATGTAGTGGTCACACAAAATGGCGCAACACAAGTTTTTTTTTTTTTTTTTAAAAAAAAAAGTTTTGTTGTACCATTTTTAGATACATCCAACTTTTTGATTACTTTTTAAGGGGTGACAATCACTTGTGCACGGTTCTACAATAGAAATATCTTACAGAACAGTGTACAGTAATAGCTTTTCTATTACACCCAAAGACAGGATGTAATAGGAGTAGTAAGATGGCAGCCTTGGAAACCTGCATTAGGCCTTGGATTGGCATGTTAACCGGTCAAAACCCCATACACCTTTTCTCAATCTGTTGAAAGCCGTGGCTGTGTTTACTGCGGCATCTAAGGGGGGAAGAGGCCGGGACTGGAGTTATCTCCGATCTCCGCCACTAGTGAGAGGTGCTGGCTGTAACAGACGTTACCTGCCGCACATGGTGTGAGCCCGCTCCATACTAGCTATCTGTAGTGTTAATGTAAATTCAGGTCAAAAAGGCACATGTATCTTTTGGAATCTAAAGGCGGCCATATGTATAAGAGTAATGTTGGCAAAACCTGCAGACCATCTGATTTACATTGAGATGCCCCGATTCTTCCTCCACGCCAGATTTTAGGGGAATGAAGGTCTAAGCTGTTAGAATACAACATGCTTGATCATAGTTACCAGGGCTGTGGAGTCGGCAAGCCGAAGCCCCGACTCCTCAATTTCCCAAACCTCCGACTCCTGACTCCCTCATACACGGCGCATGTTTAAGTGATAACTTTACTGTAGTAAAATGGTAACATACGGCTGTTTATCACCTTATGATACAATAATCAAGCTATTAAGGTAGAACAGACACTGAGAAGCAAAATGGTAACAATGTTTTGATCTTTTGAACACTTGTGGGTAGAGTTAAAGAAAAAGCTGTATTTGTATCCAAATCCAGTCTGCACCAAAATTGGGAATGTGTAGAAGAGACCTGGGATCAGATTTTGATCAAGACATGCTTTAATCTGATCCAGAGCCCAGAAGGATTCAGGCAGTGTGGAAAACCAAAGGTGGATTTCCCAAATACTAACAAAATAATAAAAATTAACATTTTGATTTTTAGGAGCAAAACAGTAACAATGCAGTTACAGGAAAGAATCTGCAGAACTAAGCAGATGCTAAATACTTTCAAGTCAAATTTATGTATAAGATAGGTAAGATGACTGTATATAAAATTACAGTAGCCTCATGTGCAAAGCTGTAGTGGATGGTGAGATATGGAACCTGAAAGTCACAAGTTCAAACCATTGTTACCATTTTGCTTGTCAGTGTAAAATATATTTATTGGATATGACTTTAGAACACCAAAAAATTGTAAATATGCAGAACACTGCAGGAACATTTGTGGAGTCTCTGAATTTGTTCTGAGAAATGTGTTGCCTCCATCAGATCCTGCATACATGACCGCACATCTGATCTCATGATTTCCAGGCTACAGAACGGCCTCTCTACACTAACTTGGGTGGGGGGCAAAGCGGTGACCAAAGGGGCAACATCTCTAACAATGTCAGGGTATAAAGGAATTGCCTCCGCCACAGTCAGGTCTGATGAATGGTTGATCGTCTACTTCTTTGAAAGCAGATGAAAAATTTTGCTAAAATCTGTTTGCCATGGGAGCAGAATCTTTCCCATGGGGAAGCGCTTTGCCTGCTCCATGTCATCAATTACACTTCTCATGTGATGAGGCTGAAGATATGGGAGCAGCAGCACCGGCAGGACCCTATTCTTCCTGCTCATTGCACTGCATCAAACTAACTGGACCAACTTATATATTTTGGGAGTCGGAATCGGTCCATTTTATGACTACTCCGACTCCTGCAAAATAGACTCCGACTCCATGACTCCGACTCCACAGCCCTGATAGTATGGTTGATCAACAAAGGGTGGGGAAAGATAGGGAATTTTTAAGCTTTGTTTCCTCTACTAACGAAGACTTGGATCCCATAATGCAAGAACCAAACTGCCCTAAAGGAATATTTAATTTCGAGTCCAAAGTTGCCTTCAGACTGGATCTAGAATTTTATAGTTACATAAGTATTAATATTTTTTTTGTTTTAGGTAGTTATCCAAGCTTTTCTTGAAACCCTCAACTATCCCTGCTGTGACCAGCTCCTCGGGCAGGCTATTCCACAGATTTTGGTGAAGGCGGCTTTTCTCCTCTGGAGATCGAGTCTTTTTTTCTCTAGCCGAAGGGAATGTCCTCTTGTCTTTTGAGGGGTTTTACATGAAATAGCTTTTCCACATACTTTTTGTAGGAGACATTTATATACTTATATAAATTAATCATATCCCCCCGGAGCCGTTTTTTATCCAGACTAAATAAATGTAATACTTTTAACCTCTCCTCCTAACCAAGATGTTCTATTCCCCTTATAAGTTGCTCGTCTTTGCACTCTCCCTAGCTCCATTACATCCTTTCTATAAACTGGAGCCCAGAACTGAACAGCATATTTCATGTGAGGCCTCACCAATGCTTTATACAGCGATAATATTACATCCCTGTCCCGCGAGTCCAGGCCTCTTTTACTACACTCTTATATCCTGCTGGCTTTAGAGGCAGCTGATTGACATTACATACTGTTCTGTAATCTATGATCTACAAATCACTCAGATTCTTGACTACAAGCGATTTCCCAGTTTTTCACCCTACATGATGCATGTAGGTTATTAGTACCCAGATGCAGAACTTCACGTTTATCTACATTGAACGAAATTTGCCAAGATCCTTGGTGAGATTAGCAGATGCAGACATATGCATGCTCAGTTAGACCAAGAATGCATGTGGATAGAGGATAGGGAGGGTTCAGGAGGAATGACTGTCGGCTGACTTCAATCTAATATGCAGAGGACCCTATAGATTGCAATAATGATACATTTTTCTTACCCTCTAAGGGTATGTTCACACGACGTTTTGGGTCCGTTTTTCACCAAAAGAGAAACTGCATCCAAACTGCATATAAAAAAGTATCCAAAAACGCAGCTGCAGATGCGTTTTTGGATACGTTTGCATGCGTTTTTGGATGTGTTTTTCGGATCCGTTTTTCATTATATATACACAGTATACACTAGATAAAATGCAGGCAAAGAACTTGAGAATATTCACAAATGATAACATCCACAGAGGTTGTAGTTTGAAAGGGTACAATCTTTAATATAATTCACATAAATCGGTCTCATTTGATGTAAAAGCACTGTTTGAACTTTAGTAACCTAGAGTGAAGTGGTTTAGGTGTAATGTAAGAGGAAATCCAATAGAGGGCGCTTACATTATTTTACCTGTGTTTAATCTTCTAAATCACTTTTTAATATGTTTTGAATTAAAAGCAGTTTTTTAGTATATAATGGGTGTTTATAGAAATTCTAGACGTTTTTAATAATTAATTTATACGGTAAATGTTTTAGATAAATAGTTTATTATAGAATGTTGAGTGGTTTCAGTATAATACTAAAACCACTCAACATTCTATAATAAACTATTTATCGAAAACATTTATAAATTAATTATTAAAAACTTCTATAATTTCTATACACACCTATTCTATACTAAAAAAAAACAGCTTTTGCTTAATTCAAAACATTAAAAAGTGATTTATAAGATTAAACACATGTAAAATAATGCAGGCGCCCTCTATTGGATTTCCTCTTACATTACACCTAAAACACTTTCCACTCCAGGTTACTAAAGTTCAAACAGTGCTTCTACATCACAGGTGTCAAACTGTGGCCCTCCACCTGTTGGCAAACTACAACTCCCATCATGCATTTGTATAATCTATAACCGTGGGCATCATGGGAGTTGTAGTTTCCCAACAGCTGGAGGGCCGCAGTTTGACACCCCTGTCAAATGAGACCTCTAGCGGCCGATTTAGTGTATTACACTACAAATTTAAAGCCGATGCGTTTTTCGGGTGCACTTTTGGTATCCAAAACGTACCCAAATGTATGTTGCGTTTTTGGATCCGTTTTTCAGGCTCCAAAAGCGCACTCCATTGTTTCCTATGGGGATTTCACTCGCATAAAACGCAAGTAGAAATGACGTGTCAATTCTTAACACAGATCCGAAAAACGCATTGAAAAGAAGCAAGTAAACACGCAACAGCGATCACTCGTCTGAACGGAGATGCATGTTTTACATTGAAACCAATGTAAATCAAACTGCACGTTGTTAGATACGTTTTTTTGGATACGTTTTGGGTCCAAAAAAGGATCTGAAAAACGTTGTGTGAACATACCCTAAGGATTCCCTATAGGATGCTAATGTTGTTCTCTCTTCTTCAGGTTGGTTTGGTGTTACAGTAAACTCTGCCATAGTTGGTGGCCTCAGTCATTCGACGCACAGGTCGGGAGCTGCTCTTCAGGCGAGACAAGCACAAAGTGTATGCAGATGCTGGAGTCGGGTGGTGTGAAGGAAAAGAAGTAGCGGCCGGGGAGCTTTGCCACCACAGAGACATTATACAGCAGCGTCGTCGTCATTTCCTCCTGGCATACATAACTTTATTTACAGGAATAAGACCAACAAAGAAAAATCAACCCTACAGAACGGGAATAAAACAAAAGCACACATTCCTTTAAGTTTGGAGAGGTCGTACTTTTCAAGGACATGACAGATCATTTGGTCTTCACGTCACCTTCATTTTTTTATACAGATCGAACTGCGGATTGCATGTAAAATAAACTTTTCAGATTTGGCAATGCACGGTCGAATGGAGAGTCTGAACTATGGGGTTATCCGAGGGCCAAAAATAAATTACATTGGATCACTGGCCAATTTTGCCCAGGTGCCTGTAAGATTAGTCCCCTCCCTGTTATTGCTTTAAAGCTTGTTTGTGTCATCATTAAAGTAGCTCTCCAGCAAATTTTTTGGGACATATACGTGAAGTCACTAGCAATATTCACAGCATTTGTTTTCCCCATGGGTTGTAAGCCTTCTGTTACGGCAGTTTTGATGTGCCCCCCCAGTCTGAACACTGATCCAGTGCATGCTCGCCTGTGCCGACTGTAGGGCCGTCTGCTCCGTGTGGAGGACTTCCTATAAACTACAGGAATACATCAGTATCCATAAAATCCCCTTGGCAGCTCTCAATCCCTTTCCCCTCCCCATTTTTTTTGTTTTTTTTGTATGCCTTTCCCCTGCATAAAGTGCTGCTGATTGTATCATGTTTGCCCTATCTAAGACACCAGGACTGCAGTAATAGTTCAGGTGAGTCCTATAATGGTTAGCTGCAGTTTTACACTTCCCTCTCAATAACTTTCTCTGCTGCCTTTTGGGGTGTGTGCAGAGCCCCATTTTATCCCGGGAAATCAGCGGGTCTTGCTCCCTTCGAGTGCGTTGCAGAGTCCATTGTATCCTGTGAGATGCAACTGTCTCTGCTGACTACGAGTGCTGTGTGCAGAGTCCATTATATCCTGTGAGATGCGGCCGTCTCTGCTGACTAAAAGTGCCTGTGTGCAGAGTCATTGTATCCTGTGAGTGCAACTGTCTCTGTGACTAAAGGTGTTGTGAGGTCCATTGACCCTGTGAGATGACCCGTCTCTGCTACTACAAGGGCTGTGGCAGATCCTTGTATCCTGTGTGATGAGCGGTCTTGTGAAAAGAGTGCTGTGTGAAAAGAGCCAATGTACCCGGTGAAATGCAGCTGTTGTGCCTACGATGCTGTGTGCAGATCCTTTGTATCCTGTGTTCCACGTCTTCTGCTACGAGTGCTGTGTGCGAGTCCTTAATCCTGTGAGATCCGCTATCCTGCCCCTATGAGTGCTGTGTCAGAGCCATTGTATCCTGTAAAGTGCGGTGTTTTGCTGCCTAAGAGTGCTTGGCAGGTCCATTGTATCCTGTGTGGCAGCTGTCTCTGCTGCCTATGAGGTGTTTTGCAGAGTCCTTTTGTACTGTGAGATGCAGCTGTCTCTGCTGACTACGAGTGCTGTGTGCAGAGTCCATTGTATCCTGTGAGATGCGGCTGTTTCTGCTGCCTACGAGTGCTGTGTGCAGAGTCCATTGTATCCTGTGAGATGCCGCTATCTCTGCGGGGATAGAGTGCTGTGTGCAGAGCCTTTTGATCCTGTGAGATGAAAGCCGTCTCTGTGATACGAGTGCAGTGTGCAGAGTCCATTGTATCCTGTGTGATGCAGCTGTTCGCTCCTACGAGTGTGTGTGCAGAGTCCACTGTATCCGGTGTGATGGAGCGGTCTCTGCTGCCTACGAGTGCTGTGTGCAGAGTCCATTGTATCCTGTGAGATGCAGCGGTCTCTGCTGCCTACGAGTGCTGTGTGCAGAGTCCATTGTATCTGGTGAGATGCAGCGGTCTCTGCTGACTACGAGTGCTGTGTGCAGAGTCCATTGTATCCTGTGAGATGCCGCTATCTCTGCTGACTACGAGTGCTGTGTGCAGAGCCCCATTTATCCTGTGAGATGGGCGTTTTTGGCCCCTACGAGGCAGTGTGCAGAGTCCATTGTATCCTGTGTGATGCAGCTGTCTCTGCTGACTACGAGTGCTGTGTGCAGAGTCCATTGTATCCTGTGAGATGCAGCTGTCTCTGCTGCCTACGAGTGCTGTGTGCAGAGTCCATTGTATCCTGTGAGATGCCGCTATCTCTGCTGCCGATGAGTGCTTTCTGCAGTGTGTGCTGTGACTGCCTGTTTCTGCTGCCCTGTGTGTGTGCAGTTTCGGCTGAATCCTGTGAGTTACAGCCGTCTTGCCCCTGTCTGTTTCTGACGGCTGTGTGCAGAGAGTCCAGTGTATTCTGTGAGCTGCACTGTGCATAACACTGCTTGTTTCTGATTGTAAGAGTTGACTGGAACAATCCTATACCCAGCAAGACACATTGGCTACAGCTCCATCCTGTAGAATTTCTTCTTCCTAGCAGAACCTGCAGAGCCTCCTGTGTATTTCTAGGTCACTGATGTATTACTTGCCGTCTTTAGTTAGGACTCGGTCCACAGCAAGTGCAGGGTGATGCAAATTCAGAGGCATCATGGGAAATGTAGTCTGTGGTAGGGGAATAATAGCAGAGGGAAAGCGGCAGCACCTATGCTGGTCCATATGTGACACATTATTCATACAGATACACACAACAGAACGTACGTTAGTAATAGCCTATTCTGCACTGTATAAGCAAAAAAATCATTGCTGGAGTGCTTCTTTAAATACCAGAACTCGCCCGCCGCCAGGAACGACAGTCCAAGGAGGACATCTCCGATTCTCTACAACTGGCTCTACTCAAATCTTGTCATCTGTAATAGAAACCTGAGCGAGCTAGTGTTATGTGTATAGTAAATATGATAAGACCGTTCATGGTGTGTGCAGTGTTGCCTTAAGAGTCTCTGGAACAGGGGTCTGCAACGTCGGCTCTCCAGCTGTTGGGAAACTACAACTCCCATCATGCATTTATATAATCTATGTCAGTGGGCATGATGGGAGATGTACTTTCCCAACAGCTGGAAAGCTGAGGTTGCAGACCCCTGCTCTGGAATATCGCTTTCCGTGCAGTTCCCTTGCCACGGTCTCTTAGGTCCCTTGGATCTGAGACAACCAGTGTAATGTAAGACACTGCTGTACTTCCATTCAGAGCTTTAAGTAAAAACATATTTGAAGTGAAAAAGATGAGAATATCGCTTTTATACGAGATGACGGCGGCGAGAATAACATTGCTTTTCTGTCCCCATGACAACTCTCTATCTCTGGGCTCAATTCTTTAGTATCAGGTTTTACAACAATCAACCAGATCCAGTTTGAATTACTTTAAAGGAGTTGTCTCCCTTCAGAGTTTCAGAGAATGCATGAATGAAATACTCTGTCACTTCCTGGTTCAGACTGACTCATTTGCATAAGCTCCATGCTTGTACAGCTCCTTGCAGTGCTGTGCTTTCAGTTGCTAATTAGATCAGATTAGCTTCTCAAACTACTAACAGGACTTCTTATCTGATCCCCAAAACAAAAGCCCTAATTACAGTGCTGTTTATTTTACATAAATCAAGCTTTTTACTGCTGAGCAGCCAGGACACTGCCTTAAAACCTGTGTGATGACATCACTCCATTTATTCATTGAACAAACAGCAGGGGGAGAATTGTGTACAGGTCAGTTACTGAGGGAACTGAAATAGCCAGGGAGGTCATAAATTCACTAGTATCTCCTTAGGAAAAACAGAGGAACAAAGCAATATATTTGGAAAATGTCTTTATTTTGTGTTCCCTACAATTTGAAAGCTATTCTTTGTAGCGAGACAACCCCTTTAAGGCTATGTTCACACAGGGTAATTTCGGCGTGCATTTTGCGTCATATTTGCGCTCTAATACGAGTGAGATGCGCGCCAAAATTACGGTAATCCATAGTTCTAATAGAGAACTATGGATTACGTCTCCTCTCCCCGGGTGTACAATTCGAACGTATTGTACGCGTGGGGATAAGTGACATGTCAATTACTTGCGGCAAATACGCTCCACGAGTAATGAATGTCAATGGGCCCCCCCCCCCCCACTCCACACCACGGGAGTACGCGTGTATTAGCGCGACTCCCAAATCCCCCGGCGTAATTGCAGCCGTACTGTACACGCCGCAATTACGCTGTGTGAACATAGCCTAAGGGTATGTTCAGACGGCTTATTTCGGCGCGCATTTCGCAGCGTATTGTGCTTTAAGCGCGGCGCATTTACGGTAATTCATAGCTCTCATAGAGAGCTATGGATTACGCGTCGTTTCCCCAGGCTCACACTACGATCGTGACATGTCAATTGTCAGCGGCGATTACGTGCCGCGAGTAATGCATTTCTATGGGGCCGGCGCCCAGCCGCCCGCCCCACAACCCCCCTCCTCTGCCACATTGGAATTACGCGCGGATCAGCGCGTGGTTCTAAAGCGCACGGCGTATTATACATACATACCCTAAGTCTCCGCCCACATGACAAATATATCAAGTCAGAATAGATGTGGTTTTCGACTTGAAATACTCATCTAGAACTGATATGAAAGTAAATGATTCTCATTGACCTCAATGGAAAATACACGTTGTCGTTCATAGAACGCGTATTTTCATCGTTCAGTTTTTAACCCCTTAAGGACCTTGCTTTTTTTTTTTTTTTAGTTGACACGTTCGTTTTTTTTCTCCTTGTCTTTCCAGAGCCATAACTTTTGTTTTTTCCACCTACCTCGACGTATGAGGGCTTTTACTTTGCAGGACAAGATGCACTTTCTAATGATTGTATTCCCTGTACTATAGAATATACAGGGAAACCGCAAAAAAATTCCAAGTGGGACAAAATGTGAAAAAACCTCCGCGCCAATTTCTTTTTTTTTTTTTTCTGGGATTCACTCTTGGGTTTGTGTTTCTTGTATTCACGGTTGTTACGATTCCGAAATACTAAACGTGTATTTTTTTATGTTTTGGTACCATAAAAAAAATTACAAACTTTTTCGATGTTTGACATTTGCGCTGCAGCACCATTTTCTGCGAACGATAACTTTTTTGTACTAACACCTACGCACGTGAGTGAGGGGGCATTTTTTGTGGGGTGAAGTACACTTTTTATTGCTACCAGTTTGGAATACATGTGACCTTTTTGATCAATTTTATTAAAATTTTTAGGGAACATAAAATGGCCCCAAAAAAACCACGCAAGTTTGGCATTTGAAATTTTTTTACTTCTACAGTGTTCAGCGTATGGGATAAATTGTTATCTTAATAGAGCGGACTGTTTCCGACGCGGCGATATCAAATATATGTAACTTTATTATATAATTTTTTTATAGTGATTTGAACTTTTAATTTTTTTCATTTTTCTTATACACATAAAAACTTTTTTTTTTCCCGTATTGTAACTTTGAGTAGCCTTAGGGCAGGGGTGTAAAACGGGGCTTCCCACTGTTGGGAAACTAAACTCCCATCATGCCATGTTAAGATAAAATGCGATGGGATTTTAGTTTCCCAAAAGTGGAGGGCCGCAGTTTGAACCTGTGCCTTTGGGGTTTCGCCATGGAGGGGGCGGTGTTTCTACAACCTAAGCATTGTATAGGCCAGGGTCTTCAAACTTGGCCCTAAGTGTTTAGAAATACAATCCCCCATTTTAAAGAATGGGGGTTGTAGTTTCCCAAAAAGCTGAAGGGCCAGTTTGAAGACCCCTAGTAAGGCAATGCTTTAGGGTGTACTAATATGGCAGTTTCACTACTTCCTGTCTCGGACAGGACGTAGTAAAGCCGAAAACAT
The DNA here is from genome assembly GCA_025379985.1 of Phyllomedusa bahiana. Taxonomy (NCBI): domain Eukaryota; kingdom Metazoa; phylum Chordata; class Amphibia; order Anura; family Hylidae; genus Phyllomedusa; species Phyllomedusa bahiana. Next base: position 84,037 of record JAODAL010004049.1, on the reverse strand, counting down.
GACAGCAATGCAAGGCTTCCAATGTTTGTTAACCATTTGGGCCCCGCGATTTCGCCGCGGGTGCCCCGATGGAAGTGAGGAATAGTGAGTGACACCGTTTCTCATTCATTTAGAGGCCGCGGCCATGTTTGCCGCGGTGTCTAAAGCGTTAAACAGTGTGGGATGGCGCTGGGAGCATCCCCTGCTGTAAAAATGGATCCCCTACACAGGTCTTAGTGACCCTAGGACATCCAGGGTCGTTAAGGGGTTAAACATTAAAAAAAAAACAAAAAAACACACACACCACCGCCTTAGAACAAGTTCAATCTTTGGTTTTCCTGTGGCTGCATATTGAAGACTATGGAGATGACTAAAAACCTTGTGTAAAACACGCCCAAAACCTTTGTATGTTGTTTTGGACGCGAGTCCACGTCCAACTCCCCCCAAAAAGAGTAAAAGGGACTCGTTTCTGCTATAAATTCCCCGCAATAAAAGGGGCCCCTCAAACCACCTCCCAAACGTTGACCTTCCGACATGGTTTTCAACAGGAGACTACGACAAGTAGAATGTACTCGTCGTGTGGAGTGAAACAAAGTTGGTAGTTGGTAGCAAGAAGGCCTAGAATTCCCGATAAAGGGGGCTTTTCATGGGGCAGGGAAATGTTGTCATAGGACCAAATGGGGGCGTGGCCGGGAAATCGAGCGGGATGGAGTGTGATCTGGGGGCTCCCGCATGAAGAGGGCCCCAAAAATTTCAATAAACCCCAGAATTTGCGCCTCCATGGGTAAAAAGACGGTCCCTGCAAAGACTCCCCGGGCGGCGTTGCGGACCGGACCCCCAAACCCTTCCTTTCGGGTCAGCCAGCAGCAGGTCCCGGCCACCGGGCCTCGGCGCCTTTACCTCGGGGTCCGGCAGCTGAGAGATGGCCCTGAAGTCACCCGGCACCGCCGCGCAGACTCCCTCTGAGCGGCTGCCCTCCTCGCCCCCCCCCCGGGTACCGAGCTTTCCGCACCCGGGGGATCACCTGCCCGAGACCTGGGACGGGAGAGAAAAAACCCCCACACTACTCCAGGTCCCTGCCGCATCCTCCCCCCCGGCCATCTAGGAAAGACGCGCAGCCCCTGCCGGGTTTCCCCTTCCTCACTTCTGGAGCGCACATACGCAGCCATGGCTGCCACGGGGCCCACATAACTCGCCCAAACAAGGCAAAAAGGCCGCCCTAAATTGCCCTCTGACCAAAGGGGGGCTCGGCCACAGGGACCCCGGGGTGGGCACTCATTGGGGGAAAAGGGATCTGTGAACTCAGGTCCCCCCCCCCATCCTGCCGGGAATCTCACAGCGCTCTCTCGGGGCAGGGCTCCCCTGCTCCCTTGCTGGACACTAAGCCCAATCTCACCCGCACACCCCCGTGGGCCGAGGGAGTCGCCCCCGGATGGGAGAATGGGGTTTATTTTTGATGTTACAGCACCTTTAAAGAGGAAGTCCAGCCTTAAAAGATTTAAGGCATGCGTCCCTTGTAGAGCGCGGGAAGATGCCCAGACGATACGCGCAAATATCTGACCCAAGTCCCCCCTGCCCTTTCGCTCAATATCCATAGCAAAAATGGCGCGCATCTTGAAGACCGGGACAACCGGGGCCCCCGCAGCGTGCGGATTAGGGCCTGCCGGGGAACCCCAGGGGGACGAAGATTTTAAAAGCTCCCTTGGGGATCTTTGTTTTCCCAATGTTGGGGGACTTTCCCCCCCTACTTTTAAAAGTTGGACGGGGCCCAAAGCATTGCCCCCAAAAGGGGGTTCTTCCCGAAAAACCGGGATGTCATCTGTGCTTCCAGACTCCAAATTGGGAGGCGGTCATGGAAAGGCTGGGGGGTCTCCGTCCTCAAGTTGGGGTCTTCAGTAGCTCTTCCGGGGACCTTCCGGGGTACCCCCCAGAAACCCCGGCGCTTAAAACCCCTTCTTCTGACCCTTCAGGAACCCGCATACCACAGATGGCCTTCCCGTTTGCCCTTTTGCACCAAGGGGGGATTTTTCTGCCATGTTGAGACCTCCCAAACCCCTCCCATTCTGCCGGGTCCTTCAACCCCGGCCCCAAGTGTGATTGGGACCTTTTTATTCCTGCCCCCCTCCTCCTCCGAGGGAAAAAAGGTTCTCGCCGGGGGGGTGTGGCGGGGAAAATCCTCACTCCTCCACTGCCTCGGGGTCCCCCTACCGCTGAGGGGGCTCCCCTAAATGAAGGACTCTAATGGATGATGGATTTCCCTTTTTTCCTCAGAACCGGGTTTTTTTCGTTAACGCAGCCTTTTTTTTTTCTACTTTGGGAATTGTTGGGGTTATTACAGTTCACTCTAGTATTTTTGACGGCTTTCCCAGGGGTTTTGTATTGAATCCATTCTTTTTTGCTACGCTCTCCACGTGGTGGAAATGACTTTGGTTTCCTTAAAATTAGGAGGGGGGGGTTCGTTTTGGGGGACTTCCATTTGGGGGGTTCTTCAACTGGGCCCCATTAGTGTAGCCTTTGTTCCGCACCTTTCCCCCCGGACTGAATTTGGGGATACAAGGGTACCCCTTCCCCCCTTCCCTACCTAATCACTCTCCGGCCCCCTGGTATCTTTTATTGTCTGGTTTTTTTAAGGTCGTGTCCTGTCCTTCATATCCCTTCCTTGTGTCCCTTTTTTCCCAAGGTTCCCCAATCCTAGGGGGGGTTCTGCACTATTGGTTCTGTTGGATACCTCACACCCCTCCTGCCTATTAACCTGGGAGCCCCCTCGTGGGTCGGGCCCTCGCCTGGTTCGGATCCTCACCTGAAGTGAAAGGCAAAATTTTCTAACGCTAAAACAAGTTTGGGCCCTTTAAAGGAAGAAAAGGTTTTACAGCTGACATAGTTTTTTTGGGGGAGACGCACTTTATCCCTGGGAGCTCTTTTGTTTCGCCAGACATGGGTTTCCCCGGTACTTTTAAAATGCTCATGGCCCCCCGAAAAGGGGAGTAGCTATAATGGTCTCTGGGACTTTCCCTTTGGGTTAGAAGTTATCCTTGACCCGGGGGGTCTTTTCATCTCCTTAGGTTTCCCTACAAAATTTAACCTATCCGCTTTGCTTTTTTACACCCCTAATTTTTTGCCGCAAACCACTTTTAAAAAAGGGTTTTGCTTAAACTCTCGGTCTTCCCCCTCGGAGTCTTGGTGGGGGGAGATCTAAATTTTTGGTTCTGGAAAGTGATGGATCCGGCGGTGGGGGGGAGGTCGGCGGGTTGTCCACGGGCAGATTTCCGGCGCCTTTCGAAGCTCATTAGAGGGCGGGCCTTTTGATCTGTGGGGGTTAATCATCCCAAGGATAGAGAGACCCCCCTTCTACTCCCCTCCCCACAAAAAAAAACCCAGGGGACATTTTTTGGGGGAACATCCCTCCCTGCGGAGGGTGACGGGTTTAATATTGACCCGATTACCTGGTGGGGCCACGCCCAGTCTTGGGTTTACCTAGTTTTCCCCGGGGCCCCTTGGGGCAAGGTCATGTCATTGGGCTGAATGAATCCCTTATAAAAAACCCCCAAACCTATAGAGAGAAGGGGGGAAATCCTTGACGCCCTATTTTGAACCAATATGGGTCGGTGTCCCCTGTGGCTACTCTTTGGGGGGCTCATAAAGGGTGTTTTAGGGGGGAGTGTATTGCCCTGGGGTCCAGAGTTAAGGGGGATTTTGAATGAGGAAGTCCTCTCTGAGGGGTCGTCTACGACACCGAGACGAATGTACCCCACCAACATGTCTACTCTGAGGCAATAGTGCTATCCCCAAGGAGTAAAGATATCGCAGTCCCCTCAAAGGAAAAACTATTTTTTATACCCAAGCAAAAGGGACTTTGAGCATGGCAAAAAGGCGCACAAAATTTGGTAGGCAACTAAAAGAAAAGGACTGTCTCCCCATGCCGCAGGGGCTCCCAAATAGGGGGGGCACTCTCTTCTATGATCCCCAAAACGATTGCGGATATATTCTCGGAGTTTTTCCAATCATACTCTCTCCCAACGGAACTCCGGGGCGGGGGTAGAGGGCAAAAAAAGTATTAGGGATTTCCTACAGTCCCGCCCCCACCCAAACCCCGCGAAGCGTTGACTCCCTTAAATGCCCCTTCACAATAGAAAGTTTTGGAGGGATGAAGGGGCTCCCCTTTAAACAAGGCCCCCGGGGCCCGAGGACCCTATCTCTTCAAGCCTTTGCGGGATTTGCCCAGTCATGCTGTCTCTCTTCATTCCTTCCTGAGGCACCCCCCCAACCCCCCTTTATGTTTATCACACCCCACACTCTTCACAAGGGGGAGGACCCTGGGGGTAGGCGAGTTATAGGCCTAAGCCCCCCCTGAATCGGGCCTAAAAATTTTCACCCGGTGGCCCAAAACGGGGTTTTGGCTGCCCCAGCTGGTAACAAGGGCCAAGTGGGATTTGTCCCCCTCGTCAAGGGGGGGACAACCCAAAAAAACTATCGCCTGTCGAGGTTTTTAAGCTCAAACGGAGAAGGCTCTTCTCCTAGCCGGATGAGAAAAAGGCCTTTGACCGGCTGGGGGGGCCATTCCTCTTTGAAAAATTTGTCCAATTTTTGGGTTCAAAGGTCCATTCATGACGGCGTTGAGGCCTTTAACTTTCCCTCTGCGGCAGTCGCTCCCCACACACACCCACCGGGTTTCCCGATTAAAAATGGGAAAAAGAAGGGGGGCCCCTGTCCCCCCTCCTCTTTGCCTTTGCATAGAGCCCTTGCGGGGCGATTAGGGCCAGCCGATATTTAAAAGGGGAAAGGGGGAAAGGGAAGGGGTTTAAACTCTCCTTTTTTGCCGATGACACCTCCAACACTGACAAATCCAATCTTCTTCCCCCCCCTACATATCTTTAGGCGCTTAGCGCTCCTCAGGGTACAAAGTTAAAGCCCCAAAAAAGGATGCCTCCCCCTTAACTTATTTACGGGGGAGGGAGACCCCTCTCCAGCGTAATTTTCCCTATCTTGGCAGACCATCCCTTAATACTTAGGCGTTATGTAACGGGTATTTGACCCCCTACCCCTAATTTTTCCCCCTCCCCCCCCCCGGTTTGGGAGTGAAGCTTCCCCTGTAAATGGGAGTCCCCGCCCATCCTTTTTTTTAAGGATTAATGCGGTTTAAAATGACAATTTGCCCAAATCTTATATTTTTTGAACACTCCCAGTGCGGGCCCTCTACGGGGTTAGGGCTCTCCAGGCAGCCCCCGCACTTTATTTTGGGCTGGGGCAGCACCGATGGCAAAAAGGATGTCTTTAAAGACGATAAGCAGGGGGGGGGGTTGGCGGGCCCAACTTCCTCCACATTACGGGGCCCATCTCCGCCGTTTTCCGGATGGTCTGCCTTGGTTTACTCCAAATGGATGGGATAGAGAAGCTTGGTTTCTCGATTCATCCTAACTCGTTCCTCTGGGCCCCTAGGGACTCCCCCCCAGCCGCCCTGTTGGGTCCGATCAGGTCCTCTTATGTCTGGCAAACCCTGAGAGACCGTTGTTTGGGGTTCCCCCCTTCCCTATGACGTCATTCGTGTTCACACCCCCCCTACCCCTAGTTCCCGGGGTTCTTTGCTCGACCATGGCTGGGGGGGATCTGTTTCCCCCTTTGCGGACATTGTGGGTTTCCCGGGACAGGAGGGTTCTTTCCTTTGAGGGATCCAAAAACAGCATGACCCCCCTGCTACCCTAGATTCCTCCTCCAGATTAACCTCCTTTTCCCCATTTTTGGGACACAGTTTCTATCCCCCCCCTACCCCCTTTGAACGCCTGTGCAAAAGCGGGACCTCTACCAGGGGGTTTTCCCTCTTTATACACGTGTTTAATGAAGCCCCCGGGAAAGGGGGGCCCTAGAATCCCAATATATGATAAAAATGGGAAAACTACCTGGAAAGCCGGTTCCTATTCTATTGGCAGGTTTTTATGGGGGCAGCGGCCAGGGTTTTGATCTGCGTGGGCCAGAAGGGAACTTATAAAAAGATCCCTTCTTTATTGGTTCATACACCCCATCTTCCCAAGTGGGTTCCCCCCAAAACCCGTCGGTCTGCGGAGGTTTTGGCAACCACCCGGGAAACCCCTTCCCCCCATATTCTGGGGTGCTAGTCCTGGGTCCTTTGGGGGGGAAGGGAAGGGCCTTTTGGGTGGGGCCTAGAAGTGGGATCCCTCCGACCCTGGACTACCTATGAGTGGCCCCCGGGCGATGGTCCCCAAGGGTCAAACCAGACTGTGTTACATTTCCCCACAGCGGCTAGGTTTGATTTCGGGGAGAGGAAACAAACTGGCCCCCCAATTTTTTATTGGGCCAGAGAATGGGGTTCGAGTATAGTACCTGACGGCGTTCTACACAATCGGGAAACCAGTTCGGAAAGTAGGGGTATTTGGGTATGCGTTTTGATCTTGACGAGTGGTTTGCCATTTCCCTCCCCTTTCCCCCCCCCTCTTGTCTGTCATTGTCTTGTGTTTTTTTTCTTTATGAACTAAGAATTGCCTTAAAACCCTCTTTCCCTTCCGAAGTAGCCCGGGGGGTCGCCCCGGGACACTTCGGGGGGTTCTTTTTCGCTGTCTATCCCCCGGAGAGGTTTTGGGAGGGGTTTTTCTTCCCCTTTCTCTATACTAACCCAAAAGGGAAAAACCGTTTCCTTCCCGGCCACGTTTTCCGGTGTGGGTGGTTTTTCCCCTGGTGGGTAAACCAATGTGCACCTCCCCTGGGTTTTCTAGATTGTTGAAGCCCTCTCTCGCCCGGGGTTGGATTTCGGCTTGTGCCTATAAACCCTGTACTTACCTTTTGTTTAGGGCAGGGGGGGGTATGTTGAATCGGTGCAAATGAAATTCTGATGCCCTTTTGTCGTGTACTTGCCACTGCGTTATACTTGTTTTCTTGTTTACTTATGTAAATTTAAAAATCTTTTTTTGAATAAAAATACAGTTACAAATAGAGACACAGAAGTTCTCACAGAATATATCCACCACTGGAACCGTAAGAGGATTTTGTATATTGTTTGAAGACTAGCATCTCCTCATCTTATACCTCAGGGGTGTCAAACTCAATTTCAACACCAGCATTATTGTTGCCCTCAAATGCCTAGCGTGGCCTATCGGAGCTTTGCCACCACTTGTGGAGGTGCTAAGCAATGGTGTGGAGATGCAGGCCAGAGTCCTAAATTCAAGATGGCACCCACTCCCTATTCTGGTGCCACCACCTCTACCAGGTGCTGATTGCATTCTCCATGGAAGGTGGAGAGCTGGTTCGTCTGAGTCCGGATCTTGTCCATCCCTGCTCGCTGTGTCTAAGCTCTTGCAGGCCACATAAAATGACATGGTGAGGTGGATTGAGCCCACAGGCCAGCTAGTCTGACATGTGATCTACATGATAATGGGAGGGGATAGCCTTCAGACTTGTACACTGGAGGCTCCCATTCTGTCCTAAAGGTATGTTCATACTGTGTTTTGCACACCAATAGGCCCCTCGCTAAGAATGCAAAATGCCTGTAGAACACTTCCTATTGACTGCCGGGTGGTCGATCATACAACGCGGATTTTACTCGAGTACTAAAGTATAGAGGTAGAGACATCCGCCTCAAGCAGTCCACAATGTTTCCACGTTGAAATTCTCTCCGTCTGGATATCCACTAATATACCTAGAAATATACATCATCTGTATGTACCCTTGGTAGACCTGATGGTGATGTGGTCAGAAGCTCTTCAATTCAGTTTCCAGTACTCAAGTACTCCAGTCATAATGTCTTCTCGAGTCAGAGCAAATATTCAGTCGTCAGAACAGCAGGAAACAGAGTGTAAGTTATCTTATATTACGTAGTGGGTTGTTCTATTCTAGGCCCGTTCTTCTATCATGTTGCCTCTATTTTTCTGTTTACTATCCTGAGTAATATACTATATACTTTTTAGGCCGGGAATGTTATTTCTATTCCTTACAGTGGTAATAGGGTTCAGCCACCGGTTGAGTGGGGGCGCCCTTTTCAGGGCGGCTTTCCCACAAGCTAGGTAGGGGGTTTTATAGGGAAAGTATATCTTCCTTGACCCCATTCCCTAGATTTACAACGTACCCTGCTGTGATAACCCGGCTCTGTAGCAGTGTATTATCTTTATATATACATAAATAACCTGCTCATTTGTAGTATTTATTCTGATTTTAGATTTTGAAATAAAAGTTATATTTTAGCTTAGTCTTTCGAACAGTGATAAACTATAGGAAACAGATTGTCCCATCACATCTCTTATACTAGTGCATCCCAAAAAGTTAAAATATCATTGAAAATTAAAGGGGTTCTACAGGACTCTTTTTGTTTGTTATAGGGCTCACGAATGTGTTATATCACACCTTGTCATTCATACTGTAATGAGTCTATACAATATATGGGTTTCTCTATTTGACTTAAATTATTGATATCAATTATCTATTCAATGATTTTCTTATTTATTGAGATGCACTATTATGTCTAATGCAATATTTAACGTGACCGTGTAGGAAAATACTGGGCCGATAGCTGAACTGATACCTCGACATTGCTGCCCAGAAATAAAACCTTGGGTGGCCTACATTCAAAAAACACAGAAACAAGGCCATACTCACAGCTCAAAGGCTGGACTGACACTGAACCCAGTAAAGAAGCAACACTGGCCCTTATGCTACTAGGGAAAGATAAACAGGTGCAGCTGATTGCTGTGCAGTAGCTCACCCCTCCACTAGGGGACAATTGGACTGCACATTAAATTGATACCTGTTCACACAGTATGCAGAAAAGCCACAGTATAATACATGGGGAGATTGCACAAATGCAAAAATACCAATAATACAACCAGTCACACACCTTCAATATATGAGGGGGGTGGTATCTGGTATTATAATTGCATATAGATAAGGCGATACAAAAGGGTGCCATTAATGCAGATATATGTGGTGCACCATGTTGGCTTACAGGCTATTACGCCACTACTATTAGATTAGGTTGGCTGCCAAGCACTTTTTGGGTGTCCAACACAAAATACAGACACCCTCTGCTCCCCAGTACTTTTGGGCAAAAACATTGACATACTGGAAAAATATCAAATATGAGGTATTAGTTAATACAGTGGCCACTATACGCAAGCCCCGTCAAGGCTCCTCATTTCTTGCAAGTCCCTACCCTAACGATTTACAGAAAAAATGGGACATTAATTTCTCAAAAAACACATAATGATGCCATAATTATGGCAGTTCCTATATCTTGCGTTATGGCTATGAATCACAAAGCTCAGGTCGAACACTGATAAAGATCCCTCCATGACAGGGGTGTACTGCACTAAACACAGGGAAGAACCTGTTCTTGTAGGAGAACCCCTTGGCTCGCATGACCGAGCTCTTTTAGTCAATGCTTGTGTGTATTTATGAAATTATAATTCTGGATCTTGTATATTTTTTCCATATTCAGCAGAGTACCATGCCTCTGTTAATGTGCCTAAAAATGTGTAAATGAACTAACAAATGGGTGTTTCTTTCCCTTTGAAGGGGTGTGTCTCTACCCAGTCCGGCACTAGCAGTACTGATTGGACATAGGTCAGACTGGGCATGGACGCAACCTTCTCTTGTACCTCCCACTTGTCAATTAAATTCATAACTTCTAGGAGGAGGAACAGCCCAACGTAGAGCTCTAAGGCTATGTTCACACGGTGTAATTGCGGCACGTGCAGTACGGACGCAATTACGCTGGGTGCTTTGGGAGTCGCGCTGATCAGCGTATTCGCCGCAACTAATTGACATGTCACTTATCTCCCCGCGCGTACCTTACGATTGTATTGTACAAGCAGGGAGAGGAGGCGTAATGAGAACTATGGATTACCGTAATTTCGCCGCACATCTCGCTCGTATTAGAGCGCAAATACGACGCGAAATACGTGCCAAAATTAGCCCTGTGTGAACATACCCTAAGAAAACGTGCTCCAGAATTGTCAGGAGTGACGACAAATCCTTATCAAGTGGGATGATGACCTCCACTGAGGACGACTGTCAGGTTGAGCTGCGGATTTTGTAACTTTTTATGTCATTAGCGCAGGATGCAGCGATATTTTTGCCATCACAGCAACACAACTCCAGCAGACGCCTTTACAAGACAATGGGGCATATGATGGGACACAGCGAGCAGCACCCTATACCGCTATGTATGTTAACGAAGGTGTGCATTTATGATCACAAGACCAATCCCCTACAAACTGAGCTACAGTCTTGGTTTAGAGAAGAGGGCACAGACTACATAGAGCAAGCGGTAAATTTTTATTAAATACTGGATGTCAGTGTTATTGCAGGTTGTGCAGTCGTGGCTCTTTAACCACTTACTGACATATGTTGTACAATTATGTCATGTTGCCACTCACTTGCTGAGCCCGATCCATACCTGACAGGTAACCGCTCCTAGCTATAGCCGGGACCTTCTGCTTGCATCCAAGATTGGAGATTGTGCCAATTCTGACAGTTTCTGGGTATGTTTACACGGCTTATTTCGCCGCGTATTGCATTTTATATGCAGCAAAATGCGCGCCGCAATTACAATAATTCATAGCTCTCAGAGAACTATGGATTATGCATCGTCTTCCCGCGCGTACAACTGTATTGTACGCGCGGAGGGAGAATTGAAATGTCAGTTGTTCGCGGCGCTTACGTGCCGCTGACCCTGCATGTCAGTGGAGCTGGCTGGGTACTATATGTGCCGCAATAAGCCGTGTGAACCTACCCTAACCCTTTAGATGCCACAGCAAACAAGTTTGCAGAATCTAAGGGTATGTTCACACAGCGGTTTTTGAAGAGTCAGTTTACGCTTCAAAATCAACTCTACAAAAACCTGATTGGAGGCGAATTTTGAAGAGTATTTTGAAAAATCCTGTCCACACTGTTTTCTATGGGGATTTTACGAGCAAAAAACACCAATAATTGACGTCACTTATTTTTACGGCCGTAATTGCATCCAAAAATGGCTCACAATTACACTTGTGAAAAATGCTTCGTGTGAAACACACGGAATATTTTACATTATAGTCATTAAAGGAAGATTTGAAGCTTGTCTGAGGCTGATTTGGGGCTGTTTTTCAGCACATTAAACGCGCTAAGAAATGGCCCAAAAGACCCTGTGTGAACATACCCTGACGGTGCTGCACAATGTTCCCCAGCAATGAGATCAGCAGCGGAGGGGATTGCAAGCTGCTGCTATTGCAGCCGGTAGCCTAATGAAGGGCTCTATGGCTGCCATCTCGGTACTCCTATTATAGTCTGCCAGGAAAAGCTATTTTTGCATTTTGTTCTGCAATACCTTATTATTGCAGAACAGTGTACAAGCAATGGTGCCCCCCTAGTAGTCAAGCTCCCGACGGGGCTACAAGTAAATTCAAATAAAGTTTTAAAGAATATTAAAAGTTCAAAACACTGCCCTTGCGCCCTTCTAAAAATTAGGAAAAAAAAGTTACATGTAATTGTTAGCGCGCTTCTTTAAACAACCAATATACACTCACCGGCCACTTTATTAGGTACACCATGCTAGTAACGGGTTGGACCCCTTTTGCCTTCAGAACTGCCTCAATTCTTCGTGGCATAGATTCCACAAGGTGTTGCAACGATGCTCAATTGGTACCAAGGGGCCCAAAGAGTGCCAAGAAAATATTCCCCACACCATGACACCACCACCACCAGCCTGAACCGTTGATACAAGGCAGGATGGATCCATGCTTTCATGTTGTTGACGCCAAATTCTGACCCTTTCCATCCGAATGTCGCAGCAGAAATCGAGACTCATCAGACCAGGGAACGTTTTTCCAATCTTTTCTGTCCAATTTCGATGAGCTTGGGCAAATTGGAGCCTCAGTTTCCTTGTTTCTTAGCTGAAAGGAGTGGCACCCGGTGTGGTCTTCTGCTGCTGTAGCCCATCTGCCTCAAAGTTTCGCCGTACTGTGCGTTCAGAGATGCTCTTCTGCTACCTTGGTTGTAACGGGTGGCTATTTGAGTCACTGTTGCCTTTCTATCAGCTCGAAACCAGTCTGCCATTCTCCTTTGACCTCTGGCATCAGCCAGGCATTTCCGCCCACAGGACTGCCGCTCACTGGATGTTTTTTCTTTTTCGGACCATTCTCTGTAAAACCCTAGAGATGGGTTGTGCGTGAAAATCCCAGGAGATCAGCAGTTTCTGAAATACTCAGACCAGCCCTTCTGGCACCAACAACCATGCCACGTTCAAAGGCACTCAATGCACCTTTCTGCCCCATTCTGATGCTCGGTTTGAACTGCAGGAGATTGTCTTGACCATGTCTACATGCCTAAATGCACTGAGTTGCCGCCATGTGATTGGCTGATTAGAAATTAAGTGTTAACGAGCAGTTGGACAGGTGTACCTAATAAAGTGGCCGGTGAGTGTATATTCCAATAGATAGGCCTTTTTCGGTTGCAGCGAAATGGCGACGCCCCCTAGTGGTCAAGCTCCCTAGAAAGACTAAAAGAACATGAAAAGTTTTAAAAATAAAAAAAATCTTAAAGGTTCAAAAACACTCTTTTGCCATTTTACAAAAAGATAAAAAATTAAAAATAATCGAAAAATTTTAATTGTTATCACAGCATTGTAAACGTCCAAATCATTGCAAAAATCTTTTTATTGCACATGATGAGCACCATGGGAAAGAAACAAAAAAACACCAAAGCCGAAATTGTGATTTTTTTTCTTGTGGTCATTCTGCATGCCTCTAAAATTGAAATAAAAGGTGATCACAAAATCGCATGTATCCCAAAATACAAATTCAAGATATTAACAAAACCTACACTTCAGCCGCACAAAATGAGCCTTCACTCAGGTCCATAGATAGAAATATCAAAAAGTAATTGGCCGCTGTGGAATGTAAAATATAAAAAGTACTAAAAGAACAAAAATTAAAAGAAATTGCTAATCACTGGAACTGGAAAATACAGTGTATGTCATTTATACCAAACAGTGAACTCCATCAAACATACAAACAAAGCCCTTATAAGAATGGTGCCGTTACGTTTTATTACTTACCTCCCTTAAAGGGGTTTTCTTGCTACAAATATCATGTCTCAGATTTTGGGGACAGTAAAAATAAGCACTTTTGTAATTGGTTTGCATTACCTCAGTCACTTGGTTTAGCAGATATGAGCTTTTCTGTAAATCTGTGTTCTATTTCTGTTGCTGCTGGTTGGCCACGCCCCCTGGACGGTTCCCGACCCTAGACACTGTGATTGGCTGGCTGTCATTTCATTCAGCCTGTTGGGATATGCCCCCAGACAGGAAACACCCGGCCACGCCCCCTGTGCTGTGATTGGCTGCCTGCACACTCTGTGTTTACTCACCTGAGCTGTTAAAATTGATAGTGAAACCAAAGGTCTGCTGGCTCTATACTCATCTCCCAGCTCTAGGGTGAATGATCTAATCACTGACTGTGGAACTCACAGATCCCCCTCATATAACAGTGTTACATCCTCTGTTCTCATTATATAACACATTCCTGCCTGATAACAGGGGGAGGAGCAGTGTGCATCAGTCATACAGTCTCCTGTCTGGAACAGAGGGGGAGAAGTGGGGACAGTGTGCACTCCTCACATGTCTCATCAGTTCAGGCTGTGTGTATAACTGCATATAGCACAGCAAGGAATTTGTGGAGCCTGGAGATGGAGGCTCTGCAGACATAAGAAGCATGCAGGAGGCTACAGAGCTGTTATATCCAGACAACCTTCCCCTGCTTCAAAAAAAATGATGTCACAGGTCGTAAGGGAGGGGAGACACGCCTCCTGTGAGGGGAGACACGCCTGCTGACAGGAGAGACACGCCCCTGGATTTCAAACTCAATATCATAGAATTAGCTCAAGAGCTCGAACAGTTCAAACGATACAACCCCTTTAAAAGAATTTTAGTTGGTTTCCCAGTACATTATATGATACCCTTAGACTGTCTCCATGTCACAGAAAAAAGTCAGTGACTTCTATAGTAAAATCCTCCTGCACTAAAATCTGTGTTAAAAAAAATAATTTTTGGCGCCAAAATCCGTGTTAAAAAATGTATTTTTGCTGACAAAATCCATTAAAAACACAGATTTTAACGGCAAAAGCGAGATAACTTTATTAGGGTCAACGTAACCAAATAATCACCGTGGTGGGAATGGGGTTAGCACAAGGATAAGTAAAGAAGTGACCCATGGCGGCCAATCAGTTTGCAGCTTTTTATAAATCTCCTTAAATGTACAAAAGGGTGCCACAAAGCAAGGACGGGGCCACGAGATACAGAATGAGTTCTGCATGCACTTTAGTACATGAACACTTAGGGGATGTTAACACGGCGTATGGCGGCACATACTGTACGATGTGTGACATAATATGCCGGATGTTTTAGAAGTACAGTATGTGCTGTACTTCTAAAACGCTCTGTGCCGGCTTCTATTGACTTTCACTTTTCCCGGGAAACGGCAGGTAATCATAGCGCTCATGGTCTTGAATTACCGTATTTGCGGTCCGTACTTCAGGTTTATTGCTGCGCAATTATGCCTCGAAATTGTAACCACAGATACACCGTGTGAACATCCCCTTATATCTGTAGACTAGCTACTGGCTAGCAGATCATTAAGGACTAATACAAAAACAAGCAGCAGGTGTATGGCAAATAAGGGGTAGTAAAAAAGATAAAAATCCAGAGTGCAGACTCCAGTATACAGCGACTAACATATTCACTGATAGGAATGTAATATAGCAGAAGCTTCTATTCTCATCAGCGACCACTAGATGGAACCTTCAGCTAAAATCCTCCTTCCCATGGACTGTGCTTATACAGTTGAAGCCAGAAGTTTCCTCCACTATAAAAAAAAGCCCCATCTGCAGGTTTTTCTCACTATCTGACATGAAATCAGAATAAACCTTCCCCGTTTTAGGTCAATTAGGAACCAAAATTATTTATATTTGCCAAATGCCAGAATAATGAGGGAATTTCCAAGGCATTTTTATTACTTTCTGCAAAGTCAACAGTTTACATACACTAGGATCAGGGGCGTAACTAGAGAAGCCAGGGCCCCAAAGCAAACTTTTGGATGGGCCCCCCCCCTCGCCCTCCTCCCTGACCACGACCATGTACCAGGACATGCTGTTAGATAATGCAGATAATAAAAGGGGCAAATACCTCACCATACATCTCACCATCATACTGCTACTAATCAAATCCCACTATACTAAGACCAGCATTACCAATAACACTATTACATAAGGACCTGATTATACCGCCAGAACATGACCACAAATTACCACCAAATAGTGACTGAATAATACCCCTACACTATTACTGATCAGTACACAAAGACCAATACTGTCTAATAATAATAATATAGTGACCATATAATGGTAGACACCAGTGTACACAGGCTCTGCAGACTGTATATAACCACCATACAGTGACCATATAGTGGTAGACACCAGTGTAACAGGCTCTGCAGACTGTTTTATTACCTCCATACAGTGACCATTATAGTGG
Source organism: Phyllomedusa bahiana (assembly GCA_025379985.1). Lineage (NCBI taxonomy): Eukaryota > Metazoa > Chordata > Amphibia > Anura > Hylidae > Phyllomedusa > Phyllomedusa bahiana. The sequence goes on along the minus strand of JAODAL010004049.1, from coordinate 68,553 downwards.
TAGACACCAGTGTAAAACAGGCACTGCAGACTGTATATAACCACCATACAGTGACCATATAATGGTAAAACACCAGTGTACACAGGCTCTGCAGACTGTATATAACCACCATACAGTGACCATGTAGTGGTAGACACAGTGTACACAGGCTCTGCAGACTGTATATTACCCCCAAATACAGTGACAATATAGTGGTAGACACCAGTGTACACAGGCTCTGCAGACTGTTAAAAAACCCACCATACAGTGACCATATATGGTAGACACCAGTCTACCCAGGCCCTGCAGACTGTATTGTACCTCCATACAGTGACCATATAGTGGTAGACACCAGTGTACACAGGCTCTGCAGACTGTATTTTACCTGTATACAGTGACCATATAGTGGTAGATACCAGTGTATACAGGGTCTGCGGACATATAAGTGATTACAGTAAAGTTACATCTTGTGACTCACAGGTGCTGTTTCTCTGACCCGTCGTGGACTTTCCCCGGTGGTCGGCATCCGGTCCAGACCTTCATTCTGACGGCTCCCGACCACTTGTCCCTGCAGATTTAGACACAAATTATCTTAGAATCCTGACTTTTCCAGCACCTGCCCTCCTGGCTATATGGGGTCCATTTAGGCAGGCAGGGTTTAGATAGGATATATGGGGCTCCAAATAGGCAAGGTTTAGGTAGCCAATAGAGTGCCCATATAGGCAGGCAGGGTATAGGTAGCTATAGGGAAACCATAACAGGTAGACAGGGGTTAGGTGGGCTTTAGGGGCCATATAGGTAGGGTTTAGGTAGCTAAAGGGGCCCCATATAAGTAGACAGGCAGGCTTGTGGGGGTATACAGGCAGGCTTGTGGGGGTATACGGCAGGCATGTGGGGGTGTACAGGCAGGCATATGGAGGCTGTATAGGCAGGCAGGCATATAGGGGGCTGTATAGGCAGGCAGGCATATAGGGGGCTGTATAGGCAGGCAGGGATATAGGGGGCTGTATAGGCAGGCAGGCAGGCATATAGGGGGCTGTATAGGCAGGCAGGCATATAGGGGGCTGTATAGGTAGGCAGGCAGGCATATAGGGGGCTGTATAGGCAGGCAGGCAGATAGGGGGCTGTATAGGCAGGCAGGCAGATAGGGGGCTGTATAGGCAGGCAGGCATATAGGGGGCTGTATAGGCAGGCAGGCAGGCATATAGGGGGCTGTATAGGCAGGCAGGCAGATAGTTCGCATTATAGGCAGGCAGGCATATAGGGGGCAGTATAGGCAGGCAGGCAATAGGGGGCTGTATAGGCAGGCAGGCATATAGGGGGCTGTATAGGCAGGCAGGCATATAGGGGCTGTATAGGAGGCAGGCTTTTAGGGGGCTTTTATAGGCAGGCAGGCATATAGGGGCTGTATAGGCAGGCAGGCATTATAGGGGCTCTATAGGCAGGCAGGGGGTATAGGGGGCTGTATGGCAGGCAGGCTGGGGGCAGGTAAAATAAGAAATCCCTTACTTACCTCGGTCCACGCTCCCCCGATGCGCTGCGCTGCAGCCCCCCTGCAGCCTTTGCGCTCAGTGCGCGCGCCCATGTGACCACAGAGCGCCGGCAGGGGAAGTAGCAGGGCAGAGCGAGTGTCGCTCCGTTCTGCTACCTCCGGGTAGCGTTGCCTCTGAACACTCGGGCCGGAGGGCCCGGGCGTTCAGAGGGAGTATGCGCTGGGCCCCCGCAGCTCCCCGCCCGCCGCAGTGAACTGTTAAGTTCACTGCCGGCGGGCACAGGAGCGGCATTACCGGGGTAGCGGAGGCGGTAGCAGCTGCCTCGGGGCCCCCCTAAGCACTGGGGCTCCGTAGCAACTGCTACCCCGGTAGTTACGCCCCTGACTAGGATTACTATGATTACTTTAAACAATTTGGGACAGCTCATAGGATGAGGTCATGTCTTTTGAAGCAGCTGATAGGTTTATGGGCAACATCTGAGTTAGAGAAACACCTGTGGATGTATTTTAAATGTACACCGGAAACACACTGCTTCTGTGTGTAACATCATGGGAAAGTCTAAAGAAATCAGCCAAGATATCAGGAATAGAATTGTGGACTTGCACAAGTCTGGATCAACCTTGGGTGCAATTTTCAGATACCTGAATTTGCCTCATTCATCTATACAAACTATTATATGCAAGTACAAACAAGATGGGAGTGTCCATACATCATACCACTCAGGAAGGAAACGGGTTCTGTGTCAGAGATGAACGTGCTTTGGTCTGACATGTGCATACCAACCCAAGAACAAAAGCAAAAGACCTTGCGAAGATGCTGGCGGAAGCTGGTAAGATTGTGTCATTATCCACAGTGAAACGAGTACTGTATCAACATGGGCAAAGCTGAAAAGGCCGGAGCGAGCAAGGTGACCTACAAACATGGCTCAGTTACACTAGTTCTGTTAGGAGGAATGGGCCGAAATTCCTACCAACTATTGTGAGAAGCTTGTGGAAGGATCCAAAACGTTTGGCCCAAGTCCTACAGTTTAAGGACAATGCTACCAAATACTAATGAAATGGTTGGAAACTTTTGACTTTGAAGAAAGTAATAAAAATGCCTTAAAAAAATTCTCTCTCATTATTCTTGCATTTGGCAAATACAATTTTGTTTCCTAATTGACCTAAAATGGGGAAGGTTTATTCTGATTTCATGCAGATAGTGAGAAAAACCTGCAGTTTATGTAAACTTCTGGTTTCAACTGTAGCTCCATCCACTCCGGTAGCTTGCAAATCCTGGAGCAGAGTTGAAATGTCAGCCACTGCTGTGGAACCACCCATCGCCTGAACAGGAAGTGGGAGCCTGAAACTGGCTGTGAAGAGCGGGTACTGTGAAACAGCATGGTGAGAACACCACTTTAGCTATCCATCCTACAGATAGTAAGGGTATATTGAGCAGCTCACACACAGTCCAGTCCATGTGTGGCTGCCATAGGTGGGTTCCTGCACTGCAGGTCAGCTCGTAGCTCATACAGAGAATGAGGAGGGCGGCACTTGCGACTGTTCTACCCTTTTCCGAACATAGCTGAGCAAGTGTGCTTGGCTATATTCGGAACTCCCATAGACATAAGTGGGGAAGGACGGCTGCAAGCGCTGCCTTTCTCATTCTCGGAGATGGTTGGCTCGTAGCTAGCTATGGCCAACCTGCAGTTCTGAAAAGTGGGAACACTCCTTAAGAACAGCCGACACTCGGCGCTAGCAGCTGGGATTCCAGATAGCTCAGGTCCCAGTTGTTTAACCACTTAGATGTCTCAGTCAACACAACCATGGCATCTAAATGATTCAAACCATCCTCAACTCTGCTGCCCATCTTATCCACCTCTCTCCTCGCTACTCCTCTGCCAATCCCTTCACTGGCTGCCCATTGCCCAGCTACTAACTCTGACCTACAAAGCTCTCCATAACCTCTCCCCTCCATACATCTCTGCCTTAATCTCCAGATATCTCCCCTCACGCAACTTCCGCTCCTCACAGGACCTTCTTCTCTGCTCTCCCCTTATCAGCTCCTCACAGAACCGTCTCCAAGACTTCTCCCGTGCTTCCCCCACACTCTGGAACTCACTTCCCCAACACATCACTCTCCTCCACTTTCACCAGCTTCAAAAGCAACCTGAAAACCCATCATTTCAGGATAGCCTGCAACCTAGAAAAACCCTGCTGCCACTACACCTCCCACAAACATGTCTGCCCCTCACCTAAGCCCTCGCAGACAGGGTCTTCCCTCCATCTGTACCAGTTGTTAGTCACAGATTGTCACTATTGTAATTGTTTGACTTATGTATGTATCCTCCTGAATGCCCTGGAATCAATGGCGCTCTAAAATAAATAATAATTATAAAATGCTGCAGTTCTCCATTGCACCCCCTCCCACAACTTGCTTAAAGGGTGCAGAACGACTGTCACGGCAGCCGATGAAAAGTTCTACCATCTTACTACTCTCCCTTAGGGAGTGTTTAAAAGGAGAGCGATATTAGAACGTTATTCTGAATACTATTATATTGCAAACCAGTGTACAAGTCATTGCACCTCCTAGTGCTCAAATGTCCTGTGGGGACTGAAAAGTTTAAAAGAAATAAAATACATATCTACACTACTCACAAAAAGGTAGGGATATTTGGCTTTTCGATGAAATTTCTGGATGAACATAATAGTTCTTGAAATTTTTTTCAAATGAGCCCATCCCTCCCTTTAGATGTATATTTCCAACTGTTCCATGTTTCAGGACTTTTTGCTCTAACAAGAAGATGAAAGGGGTTGTCTCACTACACCGATTCATCCTTTTTTCTTGGTTTCATTTTGAATTCAGGGGCGTGTTTACTGGTTTCTACTAGGCGAAGTAGAAGCCAAGTCTGTAGCTATAGCAACCAGCGCTGGCAGCCTATCATGAGAGATCAAACAGGTCTGTAGCTATAGCAACCAGTGCTGGCAGCCTATCAGGATAGATCAAACAGGTCTGTAGCTATAGCAACCTGAGGAGCTGATGCAGCCCATACAAGAGGGGATATCTAGGAATAGGTAGGACACGGTTAATGGACCTGTTTTTGTAAGATCTTTAACCCCTTAAGGACCCTGTACTCATACGTCCCAGCGTCCCTAAGGGGCTTTGCAGGGGGATTGCTCCGCTAATCGCCCGGCCGCTAACACCCGGCCGTTACAGCGCAAACAGGCATTATCACCCACCCGCGCTGTTTAACCCTTCAGATGTCGCGGCAAAGATGACCGTGGCGCCTGAATGAAGATCGATGCCGCGCACCGAGCTTCAGGGCGTTCGGCATCGCCGCAGCATAACTGCAGCGATCCGACACCCTGACATGAGCGCTGTGAATGCTCCCATCACTGCCATGTCCTGGTTTGCAAGATGGGAAACCTCCATCTTGGTACAGTCTAATGCATTGTCTATGCAATGCATTAGAGTCCAGTGGTGTCAAACTGCCGGCCCTCCAGCGGTTGGGAAACTACAACTCCCATTATGTGCACTGTTAGAGATTAGCCAAATGCAAGATGGGAGTTGTAGTTTCCCAACAGCTGGAGGGTCGGCAGTTTGACACCTGTGCATTAGACTGTATTAACGATTGCGCCACCTAGTGGTCAATCACCCTAGGTGGACTCAATGTTACAGTAAAAAAAAAAAAAAAAAAAAGAAATAAAGTTTTAAAAGTACAAAAAAAAGTATTAAAAGTTGAAATCACCCCCCTTTCCCCATTTTACAAATAAAAACAATAAAATGATTAAAAAAAAGTGACATATTTGGTATAGCCGCGTCCGAAAAAGTCCAATCTATAAAAATAGAAGAAATAAAATTCCAAACGCAAAATTGCGTTTTTTGGTCATTTTACATCACTTAAAAAATGGAATAAAAGTGATCAAAAAAGTCGCATGCATTCCAAACTGCTAGCAATAAAAAGTACACTTCAGCCCGCAAAAAATGCCCCCTCACTGACATCCGTAGGTTTTAGTACAAAAAAGTTATTGGTTGCACAAAATGGCGCCGTGGTGCAGATTTCAAAAATAGAAAAAGTTTGGAATTTTATTTACGGTACCAAAACATAATGGAAACCCTACATGTTTGGTATTGCCGGATGCGTATCAACCTGTAGAATACAGGAAACACATTATATTTACCGAAGATTGAACGGTGTAAAAGCAAAACACCCGCAAACATGGCGAAAATACGTATTTTTTCACAATTTGTCCCATTTGGAATTTTTTGGTGGTTTCCCAGTATATTCTATGGTAATATGAATAACACCACTGGAAAGTCCATCTTGTCCCACAAAATAAAAGCCCTCATATGTCTATGTAGGTGGATAACTAAAAAAAGTTATGGCTCTGGGAAGGCGAGGAGGGAAAAAAAAACGCGTCAAAAAAAAATAAAAATGCTGGGTCCTTAAGGGGTTAACATAAAAAGCAGCAATCCTTGTAGTGAGACAACCCCTTTAAGGGTAAAATTCACAACAGGTGCTCCTATGTATATGTACAAAAAAATTTAAATGTACACTGGTAACCTACAGTTGGCTCTGTATAAAAGAGACGCATTAGTGCTCATTACATGAATGTTAATACACAAATACACGCTTTTTATAAGGATAATAATTGTAAAAAAAAAAATGCACCAAAATTTAATATGTGGGCCAGTAAGTAGGTAGGTATATAGGACCTCTGTAGGTAGATATACAGCCCCTATTGGTAGATAGCAGGGCTGTGGAGTCGGCAAGCCAAAGCCCCGACTCCGACTCCTCAATTTCCCAAACCTCCGACTCCTGACTCCCTCATACTCGGCGCATGTTTAAGTGATAACTTTACTGTAGTAAAATGGTAACATCAGGCTGTTTATCACCTTATGATACAATAATCAAGCTATTTAGGTAGAACAGACACTGACAAGCAAAAGAGTAACAATGTTTTGAACACTTGTTGGTAGAGTTGAAGAAAAAGCTCTATTTGTATCCAAGTCCAGTCTGCACCAACACTGGGAATGTGTAGAAGAGACTTGGGATCAGATTTTGGTCAGGCTATGCTTGAATCTGATCCAGAGCCCAGAAGGATTCAAGCAGTATTGAAAACCAAAAAGGTGAATTTACCAAATACTAACAAAATAATATAAATTAACATTTTGATTTTTAGGAGCAGAACAGTAACAATGCAGTTACAGGAAAGAATCTGAGAACTAAGCAGATGCTAAATACTTGCATGTCAAATTTATGTAGATAGGTAACATGACTATATAAAATTACAGGAGCCTCATGTACAAAGCTGTAGTGGATGGTGAGATATGGAGCCTGAAAGTCTCAAAAGTTTAAAACATTGTTATCATTTTGCTTGTCAGTGTAAAATATATTTATTGGATGTGACTTTAGAACACAAAAAATGGTAAATATGCAAAACAGTGCAGGAACATTTGTGGAGTCTCTGAATTTGTTCTGAGAAATAGTATTGCCTCCATCAGTTCCTGCATACATGACCTCACATCTGATCTATTATTTCCAGGCTAGAGAACGGCCTCTCTACTCTAACTTGGGGGGCAAAGCGGTGACCACAGGGGCAACATCTCTAACAATGTCAGGGTATAAAGGAATTGCCTCAGCCATAGTCAGTTTTGATGAATGGTTGTATCTCTGCTACTTCTTTGAAAGCAGGTGAAAAATTTTGTGAATCTGTTTGCACTGGGGCAGCGCTTTGTGCTCTGTCACAATTAACTCTCATGTGATGAGGCTGAAGATATGGGAGCAGCAGCACTCCCCGGACAATTCCTCTTGCTCTTTGCATCGAACTAACTGGACCAAATTATTATATATTTTGGGAGTCGGTCCCTTTTATGACGACTCCGACTCTTGCAAAATAGGCACCGACTCCGACTCCACAACCCTGGTAGATAGGTACATATATAGCTCCCTCTAGGCAGATGCTGGTCCCCTATAGGAATATGCTGGCCCTGGCCCCCTGTCAGTAGTTACTGGCCCGTGGGCAGACACTGGCCTCCTGTAAGTAGTTACTGGCCCGTGGGTAGACGCTGGCCCTGGCCCCCTGTAGGTAGATACCCCTTTTGGCAGGTGCTGGCCCATGCCGGGACGTTGCTCACGGTATCTCCTAGGCCTGGTCCTGGGCCTAAGCCCTGGCCGTTCAGCCTAGGCGATACATTGGCGTAGGAGGCATGAGACCATCGCTGTATGACGCTCCCTGCCCCTACTCCTGCGAGTCTGTGGTATAGTCGTTATGTATCGTCTCTCTGTTCCACCATAGTTGTGGCAGATCTGTGCCTGCACAGCCATGTGCCGCGCGGACCCACCGCAGATGGAACTCGGAGCCCACTGGGAGAAATCACCAACTCAGTCCGACACTGGGAGGCGTCAGACAAACCAGTCTTCATATAATCACAACTCATCGAAATATATAGCACAGTGCTCAGATACAACCATAAAGGTTGGATGGAGCTGTACACATACTTGACAGCCACTCCATTCAAATAAGGGATACAGGACCCCTGTTCCCAGGATTGCAGAGGTCCCAGTGGTCGGACCCTCATTGATCCGACATCACTTATTCTATGGATGGCTGATAAGTTGTGACTATAGGAAATCCTCTGTAACCAATTTCTGACCAGTCACATTTTCATTCATGTGTGCAGGTTTGAATGTTTTAACACTTCCTCACACTTGGTTATGCGAATACTTTGTCTGTATTCCGCGATACATTTAGACTTTGTTTTTATGCAATTGTTTAAAAAATGTTTTTAAAAGGGGTTTTACCACAATCTCATTTTATCCCTCCTGCATCCAGCTCTTCAGCTCTGTGCTCAGAAGGGGGCGTGTGTGATTTGTTTGAATTGCATATTATGTGACCCTGCAGGATGACATCACCGGGCCTTTCCTCTCTGTAGTCAAAAAAAGGTCTGCTCATGTGTACAACTGTAAGTAGCTACATTGTAGCTCAGAGGTACATTTTTTGCCTTCAGGCACAAGGGTCTTTGGTTCAAATCCCTGCAGGAACCAAACCTGTGGATTTTTTTTCCCTTTATTAATGCACAAACCTCATTGAGGTTTCTTTTTTGTTTATTTGCACTGTTTGACTAATTACTAAGGAGCACAGAGGACGGGAGTAGAATGACAGCACCTGGGGTTTGAACACTCAGTAGCTGCCTGAGAGGAGAGGTGATGTCTGAGCATGTGCGGCCAGGACCGAGAAGCTCTCAGCCCTGGTTGTATCCCCTGGAGATGAGCTGTAAACAATGGATCACTAAAGAAGCAGCTAAAACAAAAACGGTGCAGAATTTTTAATAATGATGAATGGTGAAAATGTTTATTCTTTCATTTACAAACTTCACACGGCAATTTTACTTTGTGGCAAAACCCCTTTAACTAGTTTCTGACCTTTCCTGACCAGGCATTGGTAGGTGCGAATTTGAATGCTTTAACACTTCCTAACACTTGCTTAAGCTAATACTTTCTTGTCTGTATTCTACAATACGCTTAGACTTTTTTCTGCAATTTTTTTTTACTTTTTTTTTTTTTTAAACGAGGGAAAATAGTAAAACATTTTATTTAACACAAAAGTGTTGCTAAGATAAGCTTTGTAGTTGGGTCCAGTTTCCATCACAGACGTTTATATGTAGATGATATAAAGACTAAGGATGGTCAGGGACGGGGTTAGAAGTGACAGTTTGGGCTGTTCGTTTTAAATTTGATAAAATTTCATTTGTTGTGTTTTTATGTTATTTCACATACTGCGCCCCCATAAGGTCAGATAAACTTTTGGAGGAATTTTTACGGCTGGCTGGCATCTAGTTTCTTTTCTGCGATCTGCAAACCAGAAATTCTGGAAATACTGTAGCATGACAGCGATGACATCAGTAAGGGAGGACGTAGCTAACTTCTCATCCCACTTGGGCTTCCATAGAGGTCAATGCCGCCAGCAGCCTGCAGTAAGAAGGTAAGACACTGAACGTCTATCAAACACATCCAGCAGTTTTATTACACGTTCCGAGACACCGAAACACAACAGCGACTGCTCCGATCTCTAGAAATCAATCTTGAAAAGTTTTGTGTTTTGCAAAAACAAAGGAGAAGTCTGCGTCTCTCAGTCTTTATTTACAGAGCCCGGACGGGTCGCGGTTACTTTTTTGGTCGCCGCTTTCTTGACTTTAACTTTCCGCTTCTTATTCGGGTTTGGAACGATTTTCTTGACTTTCAGTTCCTGTAGCGTCACCTCCGCTGACTCCTCGATGGGGGGTGGCTTCCGTTTCCTAGAGGCGGTTGGATCCGTGCCGATCTCCTCTGGTGATTCTTTTGCATTTTCCACCGAAACCTTCTTGCTTTTCTTCCCTCCAGCCTTTAGCCAGGGGACATGTAACCTCGGCACTCGGGGCAGGATGGCTTTTACTTGCTCTCGAAACACGTCTGAACTTTTTCTGAAGCCCAGAGCCAGCACTGAGTTCAGGCCTAGCGTGGGGGCCACAGCTTCACTGAGCCGCGGCAGCTGACAGGCGGGGACCCTGCGGCTGTAGCTGAGCTCTATGATGTGCTTGGTCATCATCTCCGGCTTTGCAGACTTGCACACTAGGACCAGGTAGAGGTCATTCTTCTCCAGAGCGCGGGTGACCTCATTGATCCCTATGGCCAGCTGTTTGCGGAGATCAGTGTGGGTCCATCCTGGTTTCTGAGTCTCCTCCTCCTTTGGGGCCTCTGGCTTCAGACCCTCCTCCTCCACCTTTGGGGCAACTGATTTTGAATCCTCTTCCTCCATCTTTGAGGCGTCTGGCTCCAGAGCCCCCTCCTTCACTTTTGAGGTGTCTAGATCCGGAGCCCTCTCATTCACTTTTGGGGTGCCCGGCTCCGGAGCCCCCTCCATTTTGCGGCCTGTCTCTTCTTTTATGATATTATTCTTGTCGTTTCCATCAGAAGGTTTTTCTCTTTTACTCTTTTTGTTCTTCCTTGTTTGTCTCTCCATCTTTTTCAGTCCTAGTTGCTCAAACCGGTCCAGTAACGTCTGCAGGATGAACTGCATGTCGTCTCCGACCACCGGGGACCAGACCTTCTCATACGGGCTGCGGAGAGAGGTCTTAGATGGTATCACTTTGGATTTACGGACGCCTCCTTTGGAAATCTTGGCCGCCATGTTGGCATCACAGTGGTCTTCTGCTGACAAGAAAAAAAAACATGGTTATCAACAAAATTAGCTTTATTAACTAGTTGCCAACCGTCCATGAACTATACTATATACGTCCGGAGCAGTCGACATTAGCTCTAAACGTCTGTGTGGAGTTGGCAGTCGCACATTTATTGGGAGCGGAGAGCCAGCTGCCAGCAGCAGCCGGGATCTAGAGGGAGAAGGCAGGGACGGCTTATTATCATCCCTGCCTTCCTGATCGTTGTGTATTTAGCACTCAATGAGCGTTGTATTTACAGATATGCAGGAAGCCTCCAGGATGCTGCTGGGTCTTATCATACAGAGATCAGCTCTGCAGTCAGTACAGCGGACGGATTGTCCCTGTAAGGGCGCGTCCACACGGCAGTGACAAAATACTTGTCAGATTCTGTCTTAAAGCGAATCAGTCATCAAAAAAAGACTTATTGTTATTAAGAATTAAGAATTTTTTTTTTTAGTTTTCCATATCACTGTCAATATTTTTTTAAAATTCTTAAGTCCTGTAATTCTCACTTTGGCCACTAAGCCTAATAATAGTCTGACACTTCCAGTTCTGTGGAGAGAGATTTTCAGCAGTCTCCTCATTATCAGCACAGGCAGGATTACACTGAAAGGAGACACCAATGTGTGTAGATAACACAGGATCCACCAATCACAATAGGAGATAGTCAGAGCTCCTAAAAAACTCTCCTATAGAAGTCAATGGGACTGAGTCAATCTTAAGGCTCCTATGTGCATGAAGCTGCTGTTGAGCATCCCTCTAAATGCTGCTAAAATCAATGCAGGCAAGATGGCCGTCCCCATAATCCTATACAGACAACAGAATTGAGAAATTTACAATTGGAAAATAAAAATGGCAAAGAAAAAAAAAAAAAGAATATGGATCAAGGTCTTGTTTTAACAAGAAAAAAAAAAATTGCCGACAAATTCCCTTTGTTGTCTTTTGCAGGTTCTTGGGGGGGGGGCGCACAGTTTTCGGACCTGTCCCCCTCAACCATTGAAAAACCGGGCGAAAGATTGTGCATGTTCCAAGTTTTTCGGGACACCGACGGTGTAAAAAAAAACATCCAACTGAAAATCTGTTCAGTGTAGAGCACTGGTGTCAAACTGCGGCCCTCCAGCTGTTGGGAAACTACAACTCCCATCATGCATTTATATAATCTATAACAGTGGGCATGATGGGAGTTGTAGTTTCCCAACAGCTGGAGGGCCGCAGTTTGACACCCCTGGTGTAGACTACTGGGCAGATTTTCTGTCAAAGTCTATGGGGAGGGTTGACAGTCGGTTTTCAAATCTGAAATTCTTCATCCATATGATAATGTACGTTTTGTGCTTCTGGATATTGCAATCTTGATACGCACATGTCTGGGTGTGTATGGTCGTGTTTTATGTTGTACTATATAATGTTTGTTAAAATTGGTTTAAAATATTAAAAATAAATACAAAAAAAAAAAAATTTGGAAAACAGTGTGAAAACCTTATCGTGTGGACGGACACTATCTGGGAATCCTATAACAGTGGTATAAAAATGCTCCTCAGAAGTTTTTTTTTTTTCTTATGGAGAGTAAAAGATGTGAAATATTTAAAAACCTTAACGACCGCCCACCGTCTTTTGGCGTGGCTGCAGACATCGGAGTTTGCGGCGCCGGGCGCCGCAATTGCACAAGGATCGGGGCTGTATTACACAGCCCTGATCCCAGAGCATCTCCTGCGAGCAACGGGTGCGGAGGAAACCTCTGCAACCCGGTGCTTTAACCCTTTGATTGTGGCAGTGCGTTCCCGCAGCGCAATCAAAGGGTTTAACCTGCTCTGTCGGGTGATCGGAACACCCGGTGACCCGACAGAGCTCGGGGAACGGCTGCACAGTCAGCCCTGGGGACCTAGAGTGGCCCCAGAGCTGTCTGTGTATGAAGCCAGTGACCAGGGCGGACTGTGTGGTGTCCTAATCACTGCCTGTGTCAAACTGACACAGATTAGAATGTATTAGCATACATGAATATGCTAATACATTACCAAGTGTAAAAAAAAAAATTTTTTTTTTTAAAAAATGTAAAACAGTTCTCCCTTCAGGGGAAAAAAAAAAAAAAAAGTAAAAAAAACAAAAAGTGTAAAAAAAAATAAAAATAAATATTTAATAAAAATAATTGTGCATAAATTACACACACAAAAAACCCTACACATTAGGTATCCACGCTACCGTAATAACCTGTAGAATTAAGCTAACAAGTTATTAAGTGTGAAAAAATGAATGGTGTAAAAAATAATATAAAAAAACAAAGCAAATTGAAATTCTGCAATTATTTATAAGTGAACTTAAACTATTCCCCCATAAAGTAAAACTTGTCCCGAATAAAACAAGGCCTCATACAACTGCCTCATTGAAAAATAAAAAAAGTTACAACTGTTGAAACGCAAGGTGGCAAAAATTAAAAAAATGTTCTGGTCATTAACTACTCTTCAGGCATTCGGGTTAAGGGGATATAAAAAAACCCAAAAAAAAACCCACCACTACATAAAAATAAAATTGCATTAAAAATACCCACATTAATAGCATAAACTGTAACTTTTAGCCCTGCCCCCAACCCTAAACCATTCAGTGTATGTGCACACTGTGTTTTGTGGTGCGTAGCTGTGCGTGGTGCACTACACCTGCTGTTGAAGGTAAGCGCTGCAGCCCCGCCTCCTATTGTTACTCAGCGAGTACTAGGATTTTACCGCACTGCAGTGCAAATACGTCCTGAAAATATACCGTGTGAACATCCCCAAAGTCACTTATACAGAAACACCCGTGACAGGAAAGTGATTCAATTGCATGATTTATTTTGCTGTTAAAAAAAAACCTTTTTTTTAAAAAAAAAAAAAAAAAAAAAACTACTTTCCTTAATATCAGGGACGTGGAGTCGGAGCCTATTTTGCAGGAGTTGGCGTCGTCATAAAATGGACCGACTCCCAAAATATATAATAAGTTGGTCCAGTTAGTTTGATGCAAAGAGCAATTTTATATACAGTCATCTTACATCTTATACATAAATGTGACTTGCTAGTATGTGGCATCTGCTTAGTTCTGCAGATTCTTTCCTGTAACTGCATTGTTACTGTTTTGCTCCTAAAAATCTAAATGTTAATTTTTATTATTTTGTTAGTATTTGGGAAATCCACCTTTGGTTTTCAATACTGCCTGAATCCTTCTGGGCTCTGGATTGGATTCAAGCACGTCTTGACCAAAATCTGATCCCAGGTCTCCTCCACACATTCCCAATGTTGGTGCAGACTGGACTTGGATACAAATATAGCTTTTTCTTCAACTCTACCCACAAGTGTTCAAAAGATCAAAACATTGTTACCCTTTTGATTGTCAGTGTCTGTTCTAGCTAAATAGCTTGATTATTGTATCATAAGGTGATAAAAAGCCTGATGTTACCATTTTACTACAGTAAAGTTATCACTTAAACATGCACCATGTATGAGGGAGTCAGGAGTCGGAGGTTTGGGAAATTGAGGAGTCGGGGCTTTGGCTTGCCGACTCCACATCTCTGCTTAATATTAAAAAATCTGATGCAAAATTTACTTCAAAATAGTTTAATGTATCACAAAAGACAAGGCAAAAAAAAAAAAAAATGTAAAAATCAGAATAACACGAGAAAGTGTTTTAACATTCAAACCCGCGTGTACTAAAGAAAATGTATTGAGCGCGGTCAGGAAGGAGGGTGAACTGCTCCGGAACTGGTGAAGCAATTTATCTGAATGTCCTGGGGTCCCAATTAGTGGCAAGGAGGGTTTCATAAACTTTATAATACATCCAGTCGTTTTCTAGAAACAGCGCCACCTTTCCTCAGTGGCTGTGGATGGTACTGCAGGTAAATGAATTGTAGGACTGAACAGTCCAATGACAGTGCCTGCCTGTGCCCCACTGCTGGCTATAATGGGGCATGCTGAGCGTTGTAGTGCACACCCTTTATGCTTCCGTACATACATATAGTTGCCTCCGCCTCATGCCGACACAGGAAAAAACTCACCGACTCCTCGCAGTCCCCTGCGCCGCTCACGTGGAGCGCCCGATCCACACCGGCGGAAAAACAACCAATCAGAAGGCGCCGTCTTGAGCTGCGTTCCGAGACTTACATCCACTTTGGAACGCAAAACCGTAAGTTGTTCCTGATTGGTGAGCTTGGATCCGGCTCCGCCTCTTCTGTCCATAGGGATTCTGGGAGATGTAGTTTTAATACAGTTTTGCGCATCTTCACCGTAATAAATTCTGTGACTATGTAATGCGCAGCTCTTCTTCTCAGTTCAGGTCTATAGGGCCGGACCGAGAGATGAATGTTCTGTTCCACTATACCGATGCTCCCTGTATGGATTCTAATATGCAGGCTTTATTATAATTGATAAGATAATAATGAGTTAGACACACATGCGTCCTGTATGATGGTTATGGTGGGAATTGTCCTGCAGGAGTGGATAAATTGGGGATTATTTATCACAACTGTCAAAAAGTAAAACTTTTGAAAGCGGCCTTAAAAGGGTTGTCTCACTACAAGGATTGCTTTTCATGTTAAAGATCTTGCAAAAAGAAGTCACTTTGCAATATATGTCCATTAACAGTGTCCAAACTATTCCTAGATATCCCCTCTTTTATGGGCTGCATCAGCTCCTCAAGTCACTATACCTACAGACCTGTTCCATCTCTCATGATAGGCTGCCAGCATTGGTTTCTATAGCTACAGACCTGGTTTCTACTGCAGCCTAGTGGATGCCAGTAAACACGCCCCTGAATTCAATTCAATTCGCTATAGCAACAGACCTGTTCTCTTCTGATAGGCTGAAAGCGCTGGTTGCTATAGCTACAGACCTAGTGACCTAGTGTCTTTAGCAACTTGTCACTGCAGGCCAGTAGTAGCCAGTAAATGCCCCTGAATTCAAAAATTAAACCAAGAAAACAGAGCTGAGGTGTGATGAATCTATGTAGCGAGACAACCCCTTTAAGTGAGATGTAGAGTTGCAATGTGGGTAGCTGTGCTCCTAAAATCTGCATAAACAACACCCCTCTTATATATGATGCCCACTTTTAAACAAGCCACACCCCTTTTATGCACCTGTGGACTCAGGGGAGTTAGACTCTTTCACTGAGGGTCACATCAGCTTTATGGTTGCCTTTGCAGTATGGTTGGAGGGTGGCTGGTTAAGGCTGTCAGAGCTGTGTCACCTCCTGTGAGCTGCTGAACGCAGAGGTGTGGAGGTGTGCGGCAGAGCCCTGAATCCAAGGTGGTGCCCGCTGTCTGTGCTGGTAGCGCCGCCTCGGCGTTCCATCCAGGGAAAGTAGAGAGCCGGTGCTTCTGCGTCCAGACCTTGTCTATCCCTGCTCACTGTGTCTAAGCTCTTGAGGCCCACATAAAATGACGTGGGGGGCCACATTTTCCCCCAGGGCCCTGATTTTGTCAGATGTACTGTAATGGCTCTGGATGAACGATGATGGCTCGTAGCATCAACAAACTACATATCCTTTACAAATATAGGGGAAAGGAAAAAAAAAAAACAAGATAGAAATGCCTGGCATAAATAATTGCAACACTCAAACTACCAAAAAGAACAACAGGCCTTCAGGCAAGGATACTAAAACATAACTTTTACTGATATACAATAAAAAAAAAGGTCCTAAGAAGACCCTATTAAACCCTACACGCTAACTACCTACAAAAAAGGTGGGGAACCCGCCCCAGTAAGGGCGACCCCACACCGGAACCTAGAACTACCCAACCCTAGCAATAGAAAATCATATAAAGAAAAAAGACTAAAAGCAACAACAAGACAAGTACAAAGTAGAGTGATGGTAACAAGATAATGATATAAAGACCATCACAAAACCCAGATACACAGTCATTGAAAGTTTACATCAAAAAACATATTTACTATGAAGGTCACATGCAAAGATTTAATATACAGATACTGCACAAATAAGTGCTACTCTGTTCTAACGCGTTTCCCCCAGCAATTGTCTCGGGTTCATCAGGAAACAAATACAACGAAGATAAGAATCAAGAGGTTAACAAAAAAGCTACTTCCCTTGAGAAGGATGCATGAAGGACCTCAAGATAAAGTGACAATATCGTGGGATGGTGCTGCTGCCAAGAGGAACCGGATAGCAGGTGGGCAGAGGCATCAACCAGCGTCCTGGGCTCTGGGTAGGTTGTGGGTGACGCCTCGTCAATCAGCTTTCCCGTAGAGCAATGGTCTCACGCACGTCCGCGTCCTTTACAAATTTGAGGCAACACAAATGAACGATCGGGTCCTTATGTATGCAGCAATGCCAGATATCAGTGCTTTTAAGAAAAAAAAAATTGTGTGATAAGTGTTTGTGGAAAAGCTGGTTGTGTTTTTTACTTTTTTATATTTTTTTACTTGTCCTAATATGGAAAATATTCACAGCAGCCTCAACTGAAATAACGGGAGGAAAGGTATAAATTGAGTCAAAGAAAACGATCCAAACCCCAAACACAAAAAAATTATTTTATTTATTAATAACAAAATAAATACACATGTATGATCTATAGTAGAAGCCACATCTGCACCTGCCACCCTTGGGTGCAGAAGCGGTAAAGTAGAATGGAGTGAAAGTTCACAACTGGGGTGACCAACTTTGTCTAATTCAAGGGGAATATTGACATATACCTATTCTAAGGGCCACAGTAAATTTTAAAGGGGTATTACCCATCCGTTATGGCACATCAGACTTTTTATGGTAGATCTTGTGGATACGATTGTATCAGAAATAAATATCCCTCAGAGAAAGAAATACGGGTACAACTGCTGGTCATGAATTAGGGATAATACAGAAGTTTTGACAGATTGCTTAAAATAGCCCACACGGCCCCATAGTGCCAGCCATAAAGTGCCCACCATAATAGTACTAGTCATACAGTTCCCACCATAACAGCGGCAGCTGTATAGTTCCGAACAGGGCCGGACTGGGAATAAAAATCAGCCCTGGCATTAAGCCCCCAGCAGCCCACATACAATATCCGCTTACAAAATGTCCCTTGTACTCGCACCTCGCCACTTTCTAAAATATACTACACTATAAAGGTGCATTCACACGGAGCATTTTTGGTGCGTTTTTGTGCAGAAAGGCAAAGCAGTTGATGCTGTACATTTCTGCACAAAAAAACGCATCAAAAAATGCACCAAAACCACTCTGTGTGAAAGCCCCCTAAACACAAGCAAGAAAGAAAAAGTGGTGCAGAGAAACCCCTCATCAGAGTCAGGTGTGCACTTGCTTTACAATCAGGGACAAGCCCACACTGACACTACATAAGCACCAGCATAACCTACAACCCCACCAATCACATCCCCAGTAGTCAGGTCACCATCACATGAATACAGCACTGATTCAACACAGAAGTAAAATGACCCCTGACAGCAGGGACTCACAGGAGAAGTCATCTCTGATGGGAGTTGTTCTCTTCTTCTCCATCTGTCCCAAACCTCCATGATGTCTTCCCTGATGAGTCGTTCCTTTCCATTTTTCTCCGTCCAATACAGCATGCAATGTCTTCTTCTCCCAGTCACTACTCATCACTGTAGAATTTACTACAAATACACCTTAGACTCCTCTATTTTCCAGCACTTTCCTATCAATTCCCAACTCTGTACAAACTCCCCATCCATAGAGCCCCAAATAGTAATAGTGCCCCTTTTGGTGCCCTACACAGTAATTGTACCCCAAACAGTGTATGTTAGATCCTAAAAATTAGAAATTAAAAAAAGTCATATAAGTGGCATGTAAATATGTAGACCCTCATTAGGTAGGTATTCAAGCCCCCCTATTAGGCAGGTAAGCATATAGACCTCCTAAAGCAGGTAGCTGGGGCTGTCCCAGAATATTAGCCAGGTAGGACCAGTATTTTTCCAGGCAGGGCCAGTAATTAGGCAGGCAGGGCTAGTTCTTAGGCAGGCACGACCAGTTCTTAGGCAGGCAAGGCTAGTTCTTAGCCAGGTAGGGCCAGTATTTACCCAGGCAGGGCCAGTAATTAGGCAGGCAGGGCTAGTTCTTAGGCGGGCAGGGCCAGTTCTTAGGCAGGCAGGGCCAGTTCTTAGGCAGGCAGGGCTAGTTCTTAGGCAGGCAGGGCTAGTTCTGAGGCAGGCAGGGCCAGTAATTAGTTTAAAAAATAATAATAATACTTACCTGCGTTCTCTTCTCTTCTCCTGCTCCGGAGCGGCAGCCGCTCTCACCCGAGTGCGGGCCGCGGAGCAGGCGCGCGATGACGTCCTCACATCGCGCACCTGCTGCGCGGCCTCCTGGGAGCTGAACAGCCCGGATCAGAAGATTCCAGCTGTTCTGCCTCGGTCGCTGCTTGCACCGTGCAGTGCAGGCGGTGGCCGTGATGGCTGCATGCTTGGGTCTGTGACCCGGCCATGTAGCCGTGTGGCGAGAGGGGCCTGTCGGCCCCCTGGCACAGGGGTCCGGTCGCATATGCAACCATTGCGGCCACTGTACGTGCGCCATGTGCCGGCAATCGGGGCCCGCCGGGGGGAAACACCGGCCCCCTCGGCGGGTTCTTCAAGCCGGCGCTGCGGCCCAGACCCCAGTGGCCCACCGGGCAAATGCCTGGTCTGCCCTACGGGCAGTCCGGGCCTGTTTCCGAATATAGATTGTCCTCCATAACAAATTCAGACATACAGTGCCCAGCATAACAGTGGCAGCCATACAGTGCCCAGTATAACATTGCCAGCCATACAGAGCCCAACATAAGGGTACCAGACATCCAGGGCCCACCCAAACAGTGCCAGCCATACAGTACCAGACATAAAGGCCCACATGTATGAAAACTGTCTAGGTGGAAAACTTTATTTGTTGCCCATAGCAACCAATCAGAGCTCATAGCAACCAATCAGAGCTCACAGCAACCAATCAGAGCCCATAGCAACCAATCAGAGCTCATAGCAACCAATCAGAGCTCACAGCAACCAATCAGAGCCCATAGCAACCAATCAGAGCCCATAGCAACCAATCAGAGCTCATAGCAACCAATCAGAGCTCCTCTTTCATTTCATGTAGTGCTCTAAAAACATGAAAGGAGGGCTCTGATTGGTTGCTATGAGCTCTGATTGGTTGCTATGAGCTCTGATTGGTTGCTATGGGCAACAAAGAAAGTCTTAGACCTAGACAGCTTTCATAAATGTCGCCCAAAGTGTCCATCATAATAGTACCAGCCATACACTGCTCACCATACAGTGCCAGCCATAACAGTACTAGCCATACAGAGCCCACCATAAGTGTCAGCCATACAGTTCCCACCATAACAGCGGCAGTCGTATAGTGCTGACAATAGGTTGCCCAGCATAACATTGCCAGCCATACAGTGCCCAGCATACAGTCTTAGACTCCAATCTACTTTACTGATTCTTTGCCCAAGGATGGTAAGTGCTGGCATTATTCATATTTTATATCATATACATATCTATGTATATATATATATATATATATATATATATATATATATATATATATATATATATATATACAGTGGTTTTATTATTTATAATTAAAAGTTGTCTTTTAGAGGGTTGGGTCATTTTCTGTGATGTCCTAATATGGGACTGGACTGAGCGATCCCTGTTATAACACATTGCAGTACATGACTGTTCTGCAATGTATTATGTTAACTACAGTTAAAGTCAGCCAGTCAGACCCTGCCACCAGGCTAGGCTTGGCAGGCTTATGTCACAAACAAACCAGAGGCCATTGTTAGGCCGGCTTTCATGGCAACCATCAATGCCCTGCGATCCCACAACAGGGTGAGGATAGAGGACAGAGGGAGCTTCCTTTTTCTGTCAAATCCCTTACATGTAGTGGTCGCTATAGACTACAGCACTAAAGGGGTTAAACTTCAAAGCAGGACACTGCCTCCCCAAATATGCCTTCGAAGCACCAGTGCCTTCCGAGACCCCATGTTCTAGGGCCATGAAGGGCAGAGAGATGTCCATGAGAAGTCAGGAAGTGGGGCACAAGTTCTTCGCCTTTAGGTCCAGAAAGAACCATAGGTTCCACTATATGAAGAGCAGCCGGCAGCTACGGGAGACCTGTTGGCCCTTTCAGAAGTCCGGCAGATATTCCCTGTTTACATTAATCGCCTGGACATTCCAGTTGCCAAGTATGGATTAAATAACATGATAATTGTATAGACGGGATCATTATGGACACAGCGGATTAAATAACATGATAATTGTATAGACGGGATCATTATGGACACAGCGGATTAAATAACATGATAATTGTATAGACGGGATCATTATGGACACAGCGGATTAAATAACATGATAATTGTATAGACGGGATCATTATGGACACAGCGGATTAAATAACATGATAATTGTATAGACGGGATCATTATGGACACAGCGGATTAAATAACATGATAATTGTATAGACGGGATCATTATGGACACAGCGGATTAAATAACATGATAATTGTATAGACGGGATCATTATGGACACAGCGGATTAAATAACATGATAATTGTATAGACGGGATCATTATGGACACAGCAACACCTACCGTTTTTTATTTTTTCATAAAAACTGGGGAGACAATATGCCTATCTCTATATCTATCACATATCTACCTGTCTGTCTATATCTATTGTGGGGACCAGCCCAAATGATAACCTTCAGAGAAGAGACCGGCAGAAGTCTTTTAGATGAACAATACATTTGTCTTTATTCTCGACATAAAACAAAACAGCAAAAGGAAACCAAAGACTTGCTCCAACCAGAATAAACAAATAACAAAGTCCTTGTAATTAAGCGCAATACCATACTCCCCTCTCACCTCTTTCTGGTCTCAGTCTTTAAAGGGAACCTGTCACATAGGTTATGCCCCTCTTGCTGAGGTCAGTACAAGCTAGTATCAGACCTGCTGTTTCCAGCGCTGTGCCCCTTATTCTGTAAGATGCTGGAGTTTTAGAGTATTAAATGTTCAAATCTTATTCATGAGCAGGTGCTAGCCCCGCCCACCAAAGGCTAGCCCTGCCCACTGACAGTTATTCACATGTTTCTACCTATTCAAAGTAATAGGTTTATCAGTTGAGATGGGCGGGGCAAGCCTCCGATTGGCCGGGTTTGAAAAAAACTGACTCTTTGAATGACTCTTCGAATGACTCTTCTGGCTGAAAACTTCAGATTTGAGCATTAAATACACGAAAACTACAGCATCTTACAGAATAAGGGACACAGAGCTGGAAACAGCAGGTCTGACACTAGCTTGTGCTGCCCTCAGCAAGGGGGGTATAATCTATGTGACAGGTTCTCTTTAAGGTACGGTGGGGCCTAGCTCTGGTTCTGACACCAACACCATTCCACTTAGCTTCACTGTCAGGTAGGCAACCGCACCTGACACTTCTGGCTTTATATAGGCCACATAAGTCCCAGCCTGGAAGGTGGGAGCAGTTATCCCACCGAGCTCTTTGACTGCTCCAGAAAAAAGCCGTCCCGGATTAGCTGCCGGGGGCCTGGGCACCTTCAGCCAGCATGCAATGAACCTTAGATAGGACATCTGCATTTCCTTGCAGCTTGCCCGGTCTATGCTTAGAGTCTTGAAGGGCCAAAACCCAGTGGGTGAGGTGGGCATTGTTACCCTTTTCTCCCTTAGCCATTTCAGAATAGCATGATCAGATACCAGCCTATATTTGTGAGCCAGGAGGTAGTATCAGATAGATAATGGCCAAACATTCTCTCTCAATTATCGAGTAATTATGTTCTGCTGGGGACAGCTTTCTGCTCAGACAGGTCACAGGATGTTCTTCTCCATTTACAACCCCCTAGGCCTACTTTTGATGCATCTGTCTGGACAACAAACTTTCGGGAGAAGTCACAGGCTACCAATACCCGGTGTCTACAGAGGGCCGAATTAAGCTTTTGAAAGCTCCTTCAGGCTCAAGGGACCACTTGATCTGGGCAGACCTAGCTCCCTTTGTTAGGATCATTAGGGGTACTGCTATATCAGTAAATTTGGGAATAACCCACAATACCTAGAAATGCCCTCACCTGTTTCCTGGTCAGTGGGTGGGTCCAGTTGAATGGCATGTACCTTATTTATCTGGGATTTTATCTCCCCTCTTCCCATGATATATTCCAAATAGCTGGCTTCTTCCATTCCCATGGCACTTACTTGGATTTAGCTGACCCTTCTCAGTGCGTCCAGCATGACTTGGATTTTACTAAGGTGACTCTCCCAATCGTGGCTGAAGATCACTATGCCATCCAAGGAAGCGGCCCCATATTCCATGTGGAGACGTAAGATCTGGTCCATAGCCACCTGGAAAGTGATGTGGACCACTAGCAAACCAAAAACCATCCTGACGTAGTGGAAGGACCCTTCTGGTGTGGAAAACGCTGTCTTCTTCCTAGCCTCCTCAGACAACGGGATCTGCTAATAGTCCTTGGTGAGATCTACGATAATGATATACTTAGCTGGCCCTAGCCTCTCAATAAGCTCATGCATCCAGGGCATGGGGTAAGCATCCACCTTAAACACTTTGTTTAGTTTACGATAATCTAACCACCGGTAATCATTACAGAACCACTACTCTCAACTGGGCTTTGGGACTAGAACTATGGGACAGGATCACCCACTTTTAGATTCATCAGTTACCCCTAGGTTCATCATCCTATGCACCTCCTTAATAATGACTTTCCTACGGGCCTTCGGAATCTTATATAGTTTTAACCCCTTACTGCCGCAGCCAGTGTTGACCTCTACAATGGAGCCCTATTTATCAAATCACAAATGTGACGTCTCAGGCAACCCGGAAGCCTTTGTTAGGCTTCTGGATTGCCCTAGAAGCCATCGGCACCCCGCAATCGCATCTAAGGCCTCGTTCACACGGCTTATTCTGGGACTGATTGGAGCCGTACTGCGCGCCGTATTTGTGCTGCAGTACGGCTCCAATCCGTCCCAGTAACTATGGTAATCCACAGTTCTCATAGAGAACTGTGGATTCCGTCGCTCCTCCCCGCTCGGCGAATCCACCAAGCGGGGAGAAAGTGACATGCACATTATTTACGGCGCGTACACGACGTGAATAATGCAATATCTATGGGGCCGGCAGGCAGCTCCCCGCCGCGCCCCCATCCCGCCCCTTATTCAAGCCGTAACTGCGGGCGAAATCCGTCCCGCAATTATGGCTTGAATAAGCCGTGTGAACACTGCCTAAGGCGTTAATCAGCCGCAACCTGCACAAGCTCCTGTTGGGGCCGAAAGGGCATGGATCCAGCTGTAATATACAGCTGGTTCCATGCTCTGATCGTGTGGGCTCTGCACAATCCTCATGACGTTCCCATATGTCAATTTGTGTGAACTTCTACCTGCCTATGATATCTTTGATAGGGTTTCCTCCCATCTGGCTGTTGGATCCAATACTTAACTTGCACTAGTTGCTTGGCTGGCAGTCTCTTACATTCGTAGACCCACTCAAAGATGGTAAGAAAGGCTTCTATGTTGTCCTCTGGCGTCATTTTATACAGGGCCTCTTGTACCGTTCTCAGTGCTCACTAGCCATCCTCCATACTAGGTAGAGCTGGGCTCTCCTTGAAATGGATGGCTTTTTCCATTATGGCCATTTGTTTGATGAGGAGCTGGGTAGTCTCTTGTTGTGCTTGAAAACTCTGTATGGGCCTGCTGCTGCTGGGTGCTAGCCTGCACGTGGTGCTTTACCAGGTCCTCTGTTCTGACAGCCTGGTCTTTCATGTTGGCAGAAGCCAAAACCCAGGACATACAGTCTTTTTAGTGGGGACTATGCCCGCATCCTCCACCAATTGTGGAGACCAGCTCAAATGATAGCCTTCAGAGAAGAGGCCGGCAGCAGATAAACAAATCAGTTGTCTTTAGTCTTGACATAAAACAAAACAGCAAATGGAAACCAAAGGCTTGCTTCAGCTGGAATAAACAAAAAGTACTTGGTGGACATTGTTCTGGTCTCCATGTTTCAGGTACAGCGGGGCCCAGCTGTACCACTCCACTGAAATTCACTTACAGGTAGAGAAACATATCCCTCCTCATCTGATTACTGACTTTATATGGGCCATGTAAGCCCTGGCCTGGAACGTGGGAGCAGTCACCCCAGCAAGCTCTTTGACTGCTCCAGAAAAAAACTAGTCACGGATTAGCTGCATTGCAACTATACTAAAACTACAAGTGTGTGACAGTGGCCTATTGCTGCTGATACCAGCAATAAATGGCTTTCTATTCACCGAGGCCAGGCACCATGATTACACGTATCTATCGTCCACAATATCCCTTTGTGCTTTCCTGCACTATATATGTTATATCTATCAATCTACATGTTAACAATATTGTTGGTATTCTGTTAAAGAAAGAGAAATAAAAACTTACAATGGTCACTAAAATTACTTTTACTGTAATAAAAGTAATAATAAATTGTAAATTTACTGAAGAACAACTAATGAAAATCAGACATTGCGTTTGAATTGTGGTTCAAACCAAAAATTTTAAAAGACAAACTAAAGAAACGGGCCGGAACAAAAATAATGGAATCCTTAACCTAATATTTTGTTGCACAACCTTTGGAGGCAATCACTGCAACAGACTATTTATATAACTCTAAATGGGACTTCTGCACCGTCCACAGGTATTTGGTCCATTCCATGTGAGCTGCTCCAGATGTCTCAGGTGTGAAGGTGCCAGCTCGAGACTGCAGGTTTCGCTCCTTCCATAGATCTTCTCAGCGATTCTTGGTTGTTTTTAGCCATGTGTTTTTTTATTATCCTGTTGGAACCATGACCTGGTCTCAGACCAAGCTATCTTTCACTCCAGAATGCCTTGATAGTCTTGAGATTTCATTGTACCCTGCACAGATTCAAGACACCCTTTGTCAAAGCAGCACCAAAACATAACCCCTCCATGTTTGACAGTGGGTACAACGTTCATATCTTTATATGCTTCTTGATTGTGCCTATGAACATAGATGTGACTTGCCAAAAAGCTCCAGTTTTGTCTTATCTGTCCAAAAGACAGTAAACCAGAAGTTTTGTGGCTTGTCAATATGCATTTTGCCAAGTTCCAGTCTCGTTCTTTTTTTTATTTGCTTTCAACAGTGGTTTCCTCCCTGTTCGTCTTCCATTAAAGAAGTTGTCTCGTCATGCTGCTTCACAGAGCCACAGCTAACTACCAACTCACAATTCCTGGTTAGACTGTGGGTTGTACTATAGCAGTGATTGGCATATCAGCCCTGCTATTCTTAGCTACTCCTGTTACAGTGATATGAATGCAAGTGGTTTATAATCTGAAGTGCACAAAGCTAAAGAGCTCTAAGGATTTACATTTGTCATTAACTTAGGTAAACAAACTCCTGTGCTAGAGATAAGACTATCTAGAGACATCACTGCTAATGAAGGAGTTTTGCGGCTCCTAGTGCCGCACTTGTATTAGGAACAGAGCTATAGTTAATAGCTCCGCTCCTAGAGCAGTCTCTGTAAGCGCCGGGAAGTGGAGGAAACCTCCGATCTCCAGCACTTAACCATTTGATTGATGCAGTCAGTGACCACGGCATAATCAAAGGGCTTTCCCCTGCTCCATTGGGTGATCGGGACTCACAATGACCCGATAGAGCCCGGGGAATGTCTGTACAGTCAGCCCTGGGGACCTAGAGAAGCCCCAGGGATGTTTGTATAGGAAGCCTGCAGTCAGGGTACACTGTGTACTGTCCTGACTACTGCCTGTGTCATACTGACTCAGAAGGTAATATATTGGCATAAATGAACATGCTAATACATTACTAAGTGTAAAAAAAAGGGTTAAATAGTTATCCCTTAATATGATTAAAAGTAAACAGTAAAAAAAACTTTAAAAAATAAATAAAATAAAAATAAATATTTAATTAAAAAGTTATTGTGCATACATTACACCAGGGGTCCTCAAACTTTTTAGACCGGGGGCCAGTTCACGGTCCCTCAGACCATTGGAGGGCCGGAATATAGTTTTTAAAAAAAGTTTTACTTTGGGGGTCGATACGATAATGGCGATACCCAATTTATATAATTTTTCATGTTGAAGCGCTTTTTTTAAAATAAAAAAGTTTTTATTGTGTAAAATAATATTTATGTATTGCTGTCTTCTGATGGCCATAACATTTTAATTTTTCCGTATACAGAGCTGTGTAAGGACTTTTTTTTGCGTGATGAACTGACGTTTTACTTGCCGTCACATTTATATGGCTTTTGGATTGCTTTTTATTTTATTTTTCGTGTTTCACTTTTTTTTTTTTTTACTTTTTCACGTTTACCCACAGGGGATTTGTATCGGTGTATACAGCGTTGCTGGTCACTCACCATGACAACATTTGTAGAATTCCCAATGCTGACCACATTTGTTATAGATTCCAGCTCTCCCAGATGACAAGTCTTCTGAGCAATTATTAGGGATGGGTGCCAGGAATAGATAACCACTAAACTAGACAAACTTGTCATCTGGGAAAACTGTGGAATCTATAACAAATGTGTCCGACATTGTGAGCTCTACTAACGTCTTCACCCAGCTTTCCCAGACACCTGAAAAGCTAAACATGCAACAGGGACTGGGAAAGCTCAGTACAATCCATAATAATTACAGGGCTTCTAA
This sequence comes from Phyllomedusa bahiana, assembly GCA_025379985.1. NCBI lineage: Eukaryota > Metazoa > Chordata > Amphibia > Anura > Hylidae > Phyllomedusa > Phyllomedusa bahiana. The sequence continues at coordinate 41,271 of JAODAL010004049.1, read as the reverse complement.
AAAAGTGGTTACCTCTGTCCGACCAAGTTGGCTCCTGTCTCACGGCTATCCGGACTCAGGCACTCGGGGAGGGGGGCTTCTGCCTCACCTCACAAGGGGGCTCCTGCCCTGACACAGCATAAGGAGGGGGGGCTGCTCCCCTCACACAGGAAAAGGAGGGGGGCTCCTGCCCTGACACAGCATAAGGGGGGGGGCTCCTGCCCTGACACAGCATAAGGAGGGGGGCTCCTGCCCTGACACAGCATAAGGAGGGGGCTCCTGCCCTGACACAGCATAAGGAGGGGGGCTCCTGCCCTGACACAGCATCAGGAGGGGGGCTCAGCCCTGACACAGCATAAGGAGGGGGGCTCCTGCCCTGACACAGCATAAGGAGGGGGGCTCCTGCCCTGACACAGCATAAGGAGGGGGGCTCCTGCCCTGACACAGCATACGGAGGGGGGCTCCTGCCCTGACTAACAAGGGGAGGGGGGCTCCTGCCCTGACTCACAGGGGGAGGGGGGCTCCTGCCCTGACTCACAGGGGGAAGTGGGCTCCTGCCCTGACTCACAGGGGGAAGTGGGCTCCTGCCCTAACTCACAGGGGGAGGGGGGCTCCTGCCCTGACATTGGGAGAGGGCTTCTGCCCTAACTCACAGGGGGAGGGGGGCTCCTGCCCGGACATTCGGAGTGGGGGCTTCTGCCTTGCCTCTCCTGGGGTGGGAACCCTGTGGGGGTGGGGGGGTGCGGGTACTCTGAAGAGGACGGGAGGTGCCTGAGTGACGGAGGGCGGACACTCCAGATCTCACTCACAGGTACCTCCCATAGATTGTAAGTATCCGCCCTCCGTCACTCAGGCACCTCCCGTCCTCTGCAAAGTGCCCGCACACACCCCATTCCACATAAACGTTGCGTTGCGCGCCTCACGTCACCCGTCACCGCCCACAGCACCTCCCATAGTATGGGTGACGAGTGTCCGCCCTCCAATCAATCACTTACAGGGGCCAGCTTAGCTATTGATTTTAGCAGGGTCTTTGTGGACTGCGGGCCGGATAAAAGTCCTCGGCGGGCCGCATGCGGCCCGCGGGCCGTAGTTTGAGGACCCCTGGATTACACACACAAAAAAACCCTAAAAAATACTCATATTAGGTATCTACTCCTCCGTAATAACCCATAGAACTCATCTAACAGGTTATTTAGTGTGAAATGTGAATGGTGTAAAGAAGAACTAAAAAAACAAATCAATAAAAATTAAAGAAAATTCTGCAGTGATTTATTTGTAAACTTAAAATATGCCCCATAAAAATACAACTTCTCCCACATAAAAGTCCTCATACAACTGCGACACTTAAAAGATAAAAAAGTTATGACTGCTGAAATGCAAGGAGGATAAAACTACAAAATTTAGCTGGTCATTAAGACCTTTTCAGGCCTGGGGCTTAAAGGGGTTTTGCCACAAAGTAAAATTGACGTGGGAAGCTTGCAAATGAAATAACAAACATTTTCACCATTCATTATTATTAAAAATTCTACACCGTTTTTGTTTTAGCTGCTTCTTTAGTGATCCATTGTTTACAGCTCATCTCCAGGGGATACGACCAGGGCTGTGAGCTCCTCAATCCTGGTCGCACATGCTCAGACATCACTTCTCCTCTCAGGCAGCTACTGAGTGTTCAAACCCCAGGTGCTGTCACTCTACTCTTTTCCTCTGTTCTCCTTAGTAATTAGTCAAACTTTGCAAATAAATTAAAAAGAAACTGTCATTCTAGCCCCATCCTCTGTACTCCTTAGTAATCACACACACTCACTGCTGAGTTAGTGTTTAACCCCAGGTGCTGTCATTCTATTCCTGTCCTCTATACTCCTTAGTAATCACATACATTCACTGCTGAGTGAGTGTTCAAACCCCAGGTGCTGTCACTCTACTCCCGTCCTCTCTGCTCCTTAGTAATTAGTCAAACACTGCAAATAAATAAAAAATAAACCTCAATCAGGTTTGTGCATTGATAAAGAGAAAAAAAAACACAGGTTTGGTTCCGGCAGGGATTTGAATCTAGGAGGCAAAAACTTTACCTCTCGGATACGCACAATGCTTTACATAAACAGACCTTTCTTTGATTACAGAGAGGAAAGGGGCCTGGTGATGTCATCCTGCTGGGTCACATGATATTCAATTCAAACAAATCACACACGACCCCTTCTGAGCACACAGAGCTGAAGAGCTGGATGCAGGAGGTATGAAATGAGATTGTGGCAAAACCCCTTTAAGGGTTTAAAGGGGTTTTCTTACCATACTGTTTCCCAGAGCCACAGGCAACTTCAGACTCGAATTTCCTGGTCAAGCTGCAAACAAGCCAATAGCAGTGATTGGCATATAAGCTCTGCTATTCCTAGCCGAACCTGTGCAGTGAAATGACTGCAGGAGATGTAAAATCTGTAGTACACAAGACTACAGAGCTCCAAGGAGTGGAAATGTGTTCTTAGCTTAAAAAAACAAAGCTCAGTTTCTAGAGATTACACAAAGCGGGGAGTGACTCACCATGGTTGGGACAGATTAAAGAGAGAGGAGAGAGATGGTCTGTAACCAAGAGAAACTTTTGTGTCCTCCGAAGAGATAACATCTCTTTATCTCCCTAACAAAGCAAAGTAAAACAGCAATGTATTTGGTAATAGTCTTCATTTACTTTTCCCTACATGTTGACAACTAATCATTGTAGTGTGAAAACCCTTTTAAGGAAAGAATATCTGCCTATTTGCTCTGTCTTCCTATCCATTGTCTCCATATTGTCAGTGATGTCTATAGGTCTTTATCTCTTTATCAGACCAAAATTGATGCATGATATTTTGCCTTGATTAGTGATGTTCACTGGTTTGGGTAACTTAAAAGGGGGGTAATGAAGCCCATCTCAGTTCCCCAAGCTGAGGGATGCCCCAAAACAATTGTCCCTTTTGGCTTCCCTTAATTCTGGTCCAGTATCTTGGTCTGTTCAGTAATATGGCTGCGCCGCCCGAATCCCACTTACATTACCTTCAATGATATATCTACTCATATTAATAATGTTCCAACTTCTACCACGGCCGGTAGCTCATCATAGACATGTCCAGACTAGTATGAGCTGTATCCTCCGTACCTGTGAGAATGATCATTTACAGCCTATCAATTGCAATATTACAACATTCTCATTTCCTGTTATTAAAGCCACAATAAAACGCATACAAAGTCAACCATGAATACCCAGAATACATGTATTATCTGAATTATATGACTTTATAGCTATCTGTATGTGACGATCACATTGCATATATCCAACAAAACGCTCAGGGCCACATGTATGTAACGGTTTTTGTCTTAAACTCACTTTTTTCGCAATAGAAACATATGGGCTAAGAAGTGAGTTTTAGACCACAACCGTTTCATACATGTGGCCCTAAAAGTCAGGAAAAAGTTTAAAAAGTTGTAAAGAAGCAGAACAAGGAGGGAGGAGGAATGTCCTCTGCTCTCAGCAACTATTCAGTACCAGTCATTACCTTGATAAATCAATTAGAATAATGTAAAGGGATTCTCCACATTTCAAGAATAGCCTATCTAGCAGATTTATAGTATGTAAATGTCTATTAGATACAGATACATCTCACACCTATTTCAGGAACGGTTCCGGACCCCTCATCTTGTCTGATGAGGTGGCCAATGTCTGTGGGATGCAAGTGAAAAATGAATGGAGAGGTGGCAGCTGCTCCCTGCATTCACTTCTGTGGGAGGTGTAGAACAATAATAGAAGCTATATGTTGCCCATATAAATAATATCATACAGGGTCCAAATCAATAGGGATACAAGTGCACAGACAAATAGTACCATTCAATGAACTAGTAGTGCTTTGTAGTGCACAAGTGTTGCCAAACTGTACCCACAACAATAGTGCAGTGGTGGAAATAGTACTTTTCTGTTACGAATAGCTGAAATCTCCTGTTTATTAGTCAAGGAGGAGTGTCTGTGTTATGTCCATCTTGTTGTCTGTGTTTATTGGTAGTGTTGTATGGCAAATGCTCAGCAGCCTTGCTTTTTAGCTGACCTGGCCATGCACCCGCGCTCACGTTGTATGGCAAATGCTCAGGATCCTTGCTTTTTAGCTGACCTGGACGTGCACCCGAGCTCACGTTGTATGGCAAATGCTCAGGATCCTTGCTTTTTAGCTGACCTGGCCACGTACCTGAGCTCATGTTGTATGGCAAATGCTCAAGATCCTTGCTTTTTAGCTGACCTAGCTGCGCACCTGAGCTCATTAGCATACTCTTTAAAGCGGCCAGAGCTTAGAAGTTGGATCCTATCTAGTCCTGCTGTGTTTGATTGTTCTGTGCTGTTTATTGTCAGTCAGTTGTGTCAGACTGATTGGTTCCTCTCCTTAAGGAGAGACTTTTCCCCTTCCGAAGCCACTCTTGCCTCTCACCCAGCCAACCAGTAAGTTCTACACTGCATTGACGAGGGGCAAATACCCCGAAACAGCTGTCTGTTGTTGAACTTAACTGGTTTGGCTCAAATCCCTTTCACATTGCAAGGCTCCTGCGAGCTACATGTGAACTGAGGATAACTACATCAATAGAGTGCGCTGTGGAGCTCCTCAGCTCTTTTCCCATAAGCCATTGCTTTATGCAAAACAGTCAGTGAGGTCTGAATGGCAAGTAAACCCTCACACCGACCAATTTATTGGTTCCTCTCCTTAAGGAGAGACTTTTCCCCTTCTGAAGTATCTTGTGTCAGTCTCATTTGGTCTAGTTTTGGTCTTGTCATTCTTGAGAAATATAGTTTTGGTGTTTGCCCAGTTTCTGTTGGGCCCTGCCCAGGAATTTCTGGGTCCTAGAACCACTTTCTGTATTTGGGTCAGTTGTACCTTAGGGACATATTCAAGGAAAGGTGTAAGGGTAACGTCAGGGATAGAGGTTTCGGTGTTAGGGGTAGTCATTGGCCAAGCTTCCGATGGATAGCATAGGGACAGTTAGCTAGGGACAGTTATCTCTATTACTCTTCCATAAAATGGTGAGTCTTTTTATTGACACTCTCCCATATAACGGCTTCGCATTGCCTCTTCATATGACTGCTGATGTAGTTCTTGTGTTGCTAGTTGTTGTTTGGAGCCCACCAGCATAGTTATACTCTCTCACACCTCTGGGCTCCCTTACACGTTAGAGAAAAGTTGGCCGAACCTGATTATATTATGTGGATGGGGACCTCACAGCTCGAAGACACTGAATTTCAACACCCAATCCTTTTGTTCTCCTTAAAAAATCAGCGTCTTCCAGAGGCATCTGGCCGCGGCTTACTCCCCTCTACCTATTGACAACACTAGTGCTTGGCAGAGCTAAGCGTGAATGTGAATAGTGGGTCGGGAAGAATAGCCACCGACTATGGAAGGTGTATGGTCATCTTATAGGGGTTGTCTCACTACAAGGATTGCTTTTTATGTTAAAGATCTTGCAAAAACCAGTCACTTTGCAATATGTGTCCATTACCAGTGTCCTACCTATTCCTAGATATCCCCTCTTGTATGGGCTGCATCAGCTCCTCAGGTCGCTATAGCTACAGACCTGTTTGATCTCTCCTGATAGGCTGCCAGCACTGGCTGCTATAGCTACAGACCTGTTTGATCTCTCCTGATAGGCTGCCAGCGTTGGTCGCTATAGCTACAGACCTGGTGTCCTCAGCAGCTCGTCACTGCAGGCCAGTAGTAGCCAGTAAACACTGAATTTAAAAAGTGAAACATAGAAAACAGGACTGAGGTGAGATGAATTGATGTAGTGAGACAACATAAGAAACCCAATGACATCTAGGAGGCATCCACTATGATCTCACTAACCATAAATCAATAGCTCTCAGGCTCACAGGGAGGGAGTGAGGATGCTGCAGTATCTGTTGCAGAGTATATATAAGTATGGGAGGGGATCCAGCAATGAAACACTGCTTGATTTCTCATCTCCAGTAAATATTAACAGATAGAGCAGCCCTGTCACTGGGCGAGGAGGAGCCGCAGCCGGGGACGCCCAACCCAGGTCATATTAGGAGAATAATTACAATTTATTGGCCTCAGGGAGGAGGAACCGAGCACATTTTCCCCGTTAGCTCTGCACTTTCTGCCTCTATTCCTCAGTCCTCACTGTAACATCAGGACTAGCAGCAGCCCTTGTGGAATAACCCAAAGAAACTGTAAAGGTAAGAACAAGAATAGCAGAGCCGAGCTCAGCAGACGCTGCACTACTGAGTTTCTCATTTAGTCCTATTTGTTGCTCTGTTGCAAGGTACATTGGTTTTACATAGGACTGCAAGTAAAGTTTAGGGATAGTTTTACCCCCAAAAAGTTAAGTAGCCAATTGAATGGTTTTACATAGGACTGCAAGCACAGTGCACAAATAATCTAACTCCCGTAGCCAATTTAGCTTTGCTACATTTGAGTAATGATGCTTATAAGTGCTTTTCATGGTTCTATTTTTATTTCGCTTGTACTTGTTGGTACTATGGCAAAACTGGGCAGATATATTGATACTGTCCTAAGTTTCGAAGGCATAAAACTAGTCAAGACAGATAGAAACTGCGCCTGATTCATCACAATGGCGCACGCTGTGTGATACATTTTGATATCTGCTTCTGGAAATGTTAGACAGACTTTTGATTAGTATTTGCCCCTAAGTTAAGGCACATACCATTAACAAAGCTGCTGCATTTTGCTTAACAAATCTCCACCAAATCTCTCTGATCTGATTCTCTAATCGTATTAAATGTAGAAATTTAGAGATGAAAATATTGTTTATAGTGTTTACAGTAATAGCTTTATATATCTATTACATCTTATTTATTATATACTTATTACATTTTAATTATTATTTATTACACTTTAATTATTATACGATATAACAATATAATGTTACAGTAAGAAATTACTTTATTTATATATTAATATATTTTGCTATTGAAGGTACATTTATCATATATATACACTGTAAATATATATATATATACAGTATATATAAGATATTGAAGGTACATTTATCATATATATACTGTATATACATACAGTATATATATGATATTGAAGGTACATTTATCATATATACTGTACATATATATACAGTATATATATGATATTGAAGGTACATTTATGATATACTGTATACTGTATATATACCGTATATACAGTTTATATATATATAAGATATTGAAGGTACATTTATCATATATATACTATATATATATACAGTATATACAATATATATATGATAGTAAAGGTACATTTATCATATATATACTGTATATATAGTATATACAGTATATTATATTGAAGGTACATTTATGATATATGTACTCTAAATGTATACAGTATATATATGATATTGAAGGTACATTTATGATACATAAACTGTATATATACATATATATGATAAATGTACCTTCAATAGCAAAATATACTAATATACAAGTAAAAAAAGTAATTTCTTACTGTAACATTATATCATTAGGTACATTTTATAGCAGACAATTGAAACAATATTTGAGGAAATTTCCATTCAGGTAATTTTCTGACCCTATTAGTATATGTATATTGGTATAATTACCTGCATCTATCACATATCTGTTTGTCATATATTTAGTAATTGTATCTTATTTCTTAGTAATTAAACATGGCAAGTGACCTGAAGAGCGCAGCCAATGGAATCGAAGGTAAAAGGCAAGCTAACGGCCTTGGAGAAGTTGATGTCAGAGACCCCAAGCCAACAAAAAGGTGATCTATGGATGTGTTGTAACCTGAATGTAATAAAAAGTGTGTCAGGAAAAAAGAAGAAAGAAAATTAATTAAATAAAATAATGAATAAATTACACTATTTAATGTAAAAAAGAGCAAAAGTCACCTGTGGTAAAACAAAAATAGTGCTGTGGGGAAGGGTTAGGAAATCTCAAAAAAATTCTTAAGATATGTTTACACGCAGAAATTAGACAAATCGGCATAATTTTTTTTCAATGAAAGTTCAACATCTCAGTGCACGACATTTTCTTTGCCGCTGGGAAAAAAAGTAATGTCCATTCTTGTGGCAGATAGCGCTGAATCAACACTGAATCTGCCCAGAAACTGCACGAAACTTGGCGCCTACATGCCAGTTCTAAATCAATATAGAGGGGTGTAGAATGAATCTGTCATAAGTGGGTTCATAAATCTGGCGTGTGGTATGCCTTGCATAGCATTCTTTGACGCATTTAAAAATGCTGTGCCTGGCGCCAGTTCTGGCGTGCATGCATCTATAGAACAGGGCTATGACAGTTTTTTGGCGCAAAATACAACCAAAAAATGTTGCAGCCGCATTCGTACATGTCACCCTAAGTGTCAAATCCACATACAATTGAAAATCTGCATCTACAATCAAAACTTAAACAGTGCGGATTTTATGTGCAGATTCCGTGTTAAATTTGCACTAAAATTTTTGGCATTGAAAATCAGAGGTGTGAACCTACCCTGAATAGGCGAGGTCAGATATGACGTTTTAAATTGTGATTTCTCACCTCTGTCTACAAGTGTCATCTGCTGCAGACGGTGTCACAAGGGGGCCTTATTTGTGCTGTGTCCATGAGATTGGGGACGACTGCCCAGGTGGTAGGCTTGGGATCCCTTACTGGAGTTAGTAATTTGCTATAGATATAAGGCTCTCCTGTTAATAGGTGGTGCTCCACCAGACTTGATAATAGAAAGGGAGTTATTCCCTCTTTCAGAAGCAAAAAGGGTTAAATGATGAGGTTAGAGATCAGGTTTTTAAATAGTGTGTATAGAGGTTAAGAGTTAGATATAATAAAAGTTACGTTTTAGTGTTTAACAGATAGAGAACTGATAGAGTTTAAGTTTGCCTATGGCAAAATAGTAAATATACCTACCCTGAATCAGCGCGGAATCTACGCCTAAAATTCACACCAGTTAAGCGGAATCTACGCCTCTATCTACTATGTGATAATTCAGCGCTGAATCTTCCTCAAGAATTGACATGAAGAGAAATCAGCGTTGAGGAAAATCAGCATCATGTGCACAGTAACATGGATTTTCCATTAGAAACAAAGTGAGACAGATTGCAGTCAGATTCAGATAATGATTGTGAGACGCGGATTTAGCGCTGAATCCGCAGCAGAATCAGCATCCAAATCAGTCGTGTGAACGCACCCTTACTGCCTAAGACCTGGTTCACACCTGTGTCAGGAGTGCAAACAGTCCCATTTTACAATGGATACCAACGCGGTCGGACAAACCCCCTTAGACTACAATGGGTCCATTGGGTTTCCGCCTTGGTGTCCATCATTTTTTGGAACAATAGTACTGCTTACTGTGCTATTTTTTCCATCATTCCCGATGGAACTTGTGATGCAGGTGTTTACTCTGTTATTATCAGAAAAATTCAGTGTGTAATCCTCGGCAGAGATCTGAGGCAATACCTTGGATTTCTGCCGAGGATTTTATCTTTGCGGAGGCAATTTTTGCTTCAGATTTGGACGCAGGTTAGCCCCGTTATGGATGGTACTAACCCGTGTCACGCCTGCCAAAGCAGGATCAGAGTAGGATCCGCATCAAAGAATGGATATGTCATAAATATGAGACTAGTCCTTAATTATTGGGGAAATTGATTTAATATCTTATATTTTTGAGTGACAGAAGTATGTGAACCTTTGCTTTCAGTATGTGGTATAACCGCTTAGTGACGTTAGTTTAACCTTCTTAACGCATTAGCCCTGCATATCGGCTTGTGGGTATTTTAGCCTGGTCCTTCATACACAACAGCTTTTTTTCTTCCTGCTCACATCGGGTCCTTCCACAACATTTTTTTTTTCCCCGAAAAAAAAAAAAGTTTATTAAAGTAGAAAATGCAAAACAAGGCATATACATGCAATATATAAAAAAGACCATGCAGTACAAAGCATAAGAAGATTTCACACGTGCGGCACCAATTCTCTGGAATATGCTACCGCGGGCGATCAGGCACATTCACAACCCTCACAGTTTTAAGAGGGCCCTGAAAATACATCTTCTCGGTCTGGCCCACCAAGATCCCTAACTGCTATCACACACATCTGTCACTCCCTGCACTTGGTCACTCACAGGCACTTATCTGTATATAGATGTACAGTCTGGGTGGCAGGTTCATCCATTTTTCATGTAAACCACCCCCTATTTATGAAACATGGCTGGACCATTGTAAACTTGGCACTTCTTACCGTATGTTTCACCCATACACCCTAATAGATTGTAAGCTCTCACGAGCAGGGCCCTCACACCTTGTGTCTCATCTGTAAGTACTTTTAATGTGTAATGACTGTATGTTTACCCTTGAATTTGTAAAGTGCTGCGGAATATGTTGGCGCTATAGAAATAAAGATTATTATTATTATTATTATATGAAAAACCATTCAAAGCATATAAAAAAACAATTACATAACTAGAAATTGAAATGCGCTTAAGCTGTCCATAAGACAGCCCAGTATTATCAGTACCTTCCACAACATTTCTATTGAAATAAAGGGATTTTGTCATCCGGTAAAATCCCTTCTGACGACAGCTTGTAGCTCGCTATGAGCCAACCTCAGAGAATGGGGAGATGGCAGCGCTTTGCGTAGTTTTAAGCCGTGTATTGGGGTGGGCTTCCCAAAATACAGCAAAGTCACGAACGGGAAGACCACATCAACACCAGTTAAACCAAAGATATAGTTTACTGAACTTGCCAGAAAATTATGCTTAAAAATTTCCCCCAAAACACATGTACAAAGATGTAAGCAAGGCCCCTGTGCTACACAGCATGCCACCAGGAGTAGTATATCTTCCAGATACACGTTATGTTTACCTACCAGCAGGCTCGGAAAGGCTGACTGTCATTTTCCTCTGAATACCGTACACAACAGGAACAATTGTATGTGGTGCAGTTCGAAGAAGCGCTCGCGGTGTAGCACAACAGCTTACAACCTAATTAGCTTACCCACTATTCCCAAAGGATATACAGCATTCAGAGTATAATAGATGAATAGGTTGCAATAGTAACAGTACTGATGTCAAGTCCTTTTCAATGTCTTGAATCAGGAACCGTTTCTGAATAGTCACTTATGGCCTGACACTGACTCTGGCCCTAACTAAGCTAACTACAGGCTTGGTTTTAGTTCTAGGTAAGTTGGCGTGCACACTAATGACCAGGGTCTATCTTGGAGTTGTAGACAGTCACCACTCTGGGATAAGGGTCTCCTCCGTCGGATTCTGATATACAAGGTAGTGGTTACTCCTCTCCGTTTCTGGATCCTGCAGAATATCCATCCCGTCACAGTGCTTTCCTCGCCAACAGCATCTACGCAGCCAGCAGAACTCTCCTCTCCCAACAGGAGCCGATCACAGTCAGTGGATACAAGGAGGCAGGAGAACTAAGCAGAACCGTGCTCAACATTTGTCCTCTGCTTGATCTCTCAGTCTCTTTACTTTTCCTCTCCAAAATGGCTGCTGCTCCCTAGTCTCTCTGTCACATGACATGTTCAAATCACGTCTTATCATCGATTATACAGAAATTAGATTCTCAAAACAGTGGCATCTTGTGGCCAAATAGCAGCATGCAACAGGATAGTTTGCAATCACCAATTACACATATGATTTGACTGGGTAAACACAATGAGGCTGTTCCACCATCCCACACAGTTCTATTTGTTCTTTTCTATGGGAGATCCAAATTTAGCCTAGATTTTGGTCTGGGCTATATTCGGAACTTCCATTGACATAAATGGGGGAGAATTGCTCAAGCGTGGCCGTTTCCCCATTCTCTGAAACTGGTGACAAGCTGGTCCCAGAATGGATTTTACCAGATACAAAACCCCTTTAAGGTCAGGACTTTGACCTGGCCATTCCAAAACTTTCACTTTATTCTTTTTTAACCATTCTTTGGGAGAACGATTTGTGAGCTTAGGGTCCTCTTCTTGCTGCATGACCTACATTCTCTTAGGGTGCTTTCCCACTGAGCATTTTTGGTGCATTTTTTATGCGTTTTTGTTTTTTTGCAGAAATACACAGCAATTAATGCAACAAAAAACGCGTCGGTGTGAAAGTGCCCTTAAGATTCAGTTCATGGACAGATGTTTTGACATTTTCCTTTAGAATTTGCTGGTTTAATTCCCAATTAATCTTTCCATGAATGATGGCAAACTATCCTGGCCTAGATGCAGCAAAACAGACCTAAGCCATGATGCTGCCATCGCAATGTGTCACAGGTGTTATGAGTTTCTTATGCTATAACACAGTGTTTTCCATTCTCAAAACTTAAAGGAGTTTTCCCACTACAAGGATTAGCTTTCAAGATGAAAGGACGGTTAAATGAAGACTTTTTCTAAATCCATTGGTCGATAGATTTTACTTTAGTCATGAGATAAGAGACATTTTATCAGCTCTTTGAGTGCACACTGGTTTCTATGGCTACATGCATGCCGGATGGACGTCTGTTCTCTGATTAGCTGAGAGCAGGGAGGGAGGTCACCCCATTGATGGAATGAACTCAGAGCAAAATAATTATCTCTAACAAGATTAGCTTCACTAAACAAAAGTTACAAGTGCTGCGAGGACTGAAAAAGATGCCTTTATATGTAATCTTGTTAAGCTATGTCTACACAGCATAGCTTTATCGTGGATTTTTTGGTGGATTTAGCATTTTGAATCCGACGGTACACTGTGCTGCATAGACAGCAATGACAAATCCGTTCTGTAGTTTATACAGCACAGATTTTTTTACCGTCAGGTATAAAATCCGGTTGAATATGCAAAATTTTGCAGATTCCGTCGGATTTGCCGTCAGCCCCATACATTGTGTACATTGCCCAAAGCTACTAGTCAGACTTTAGCTATACTTTTTTCACGGCAGATGACGTTTCATCAGTTTTTTCCAGACTCCTTGTTCACGGTCACATATTCACAAACAAGGATCCTGCGACGTGTTCTTTCTTTCAAGGCCTTGATGGTGGCGGAGATTTATGACATCACCTGATCATTTTTTATTGCAGGACAAACAGCATTCGGTGTTGTTTTCAATGGTTTTTACGGCACTGTGCTGAATGTTTGCTTATCCATTCTAAAAATATAATGACATTACTTACTGATTGCACCATATGTATCTATGTAGAGTAACGTTCAGACATTGAGGATCGTGGTGCAGAATGTGCTGACATTTCATTGGTGATGCCATTGAACAGGGAATTAACTCTTTAACACCTTCAAAGAAAAAAAATATGACTCTTTTCTTCTCCCCGCCTTCCAAAAGCCATAACTTTTTTATTTTTCCACCTTGCGGAACAAGATGTACTTTCTAATGGTGTTATCTATATTATCATAGAATATAACGGGAAACCGCAAAAAATTCTAAGTGGGGCAAAATGGGAAAAAAATTTACTTACGGCATGTTTGCGGGAGTTTTGAGATTCAGTATTTGGAATCTGCCGAAAATCCGACTGTACCCAGCGCTGTGAAGAGAACAATGAAAAATCTGTGCTGTAGTCTACACAGCACAGATCATTGTCACATTCGAATTTCTGTCATATACGGTGTTGTCGTAGAGACTTTATAGGGATGAAAATCATCAGATAGGCCTGAGTGGTGGCATTTAAAGGCGTGCTTCCACCATAAACTTTGATGGCATATTAATAGGGCCCCTGAAGGTGTCAGCCCAGAATGAAGAGCCGGTCATAATCGTACACTGCTCTCCATTCTGTTTTGTAGGATGTCATGAGTAGCGCCGCAGCCTGCAGTTCGGCCTGCGGGCGCACTCGTCCCCCTGCGTCCGAGCACTGGCTCTTTCAACTTTAAAGGGACAGCGCGCTGGTCATTGATTTTGCTGGCCGCTGACCCTATATAAGGGCTCCTCCCCTGTAACTTCCTCTCCGAATCTATAGCGTCCTTTACCTATGCGAAGAAGCCTTATTCTACTCCGGTTTGCCGTTCTGCTCTCGTCCACTGACCTCGAACCTTCGCTGCCTGCCCTGACCCTCTGGCCTGACTCTGACTACGATTCCGTCTCCCGATTCTCTACCTTGTTGCACCTCGGCTGCCTCCGCAAGCAAGTCACATCAGGGGTAGTGACCTGGTAGAATCCCGCCGCAGCAAGTCCATCCCGCTTTGCGGTGGGCACTGGTGAAAACCGGAACCCACTTAGACTCCGCTCTCTGGTGCGGCCTGTACCAGCGCTTGCGGCGGTCCTGTGGATCCACTACCTCGGCTCGTTACATAGGAATTTTGAGTACATGGGAGTGGTGTGTTTGGCTATACTCAGAACCCCCATAAAACAAAATGGAGAATAATGCACAAGCGCGCCCAGCTTTCCATTATGAGCTGACACTTTCGGGAACCCAGTCCCATGATAGGCGTGAGTCCTAGAGATGGGTCTGACCTTGATAGCATATCCTATTGATATACCATCAATATATTTTTCATCCAGCAAGGACTGCACTGCATTGAACAGATGTTAGAGTAGGAAATGTTTTTACTACCATAAAGGGTCATTTCTTTGGGTTTAAGCCAACTAGCTACCCCAGGAGAGTGTTAATGACTTAAAGGGGTTGTCTCACTACATTGATTCGTTTCATTTTGAATTCAGGGGCTTCCATTAGGCTGCAGTAAAAGCCAGGTCTGTAGCTATAGCAACCAGTGCTGGCAGCCTATCATGAAAGAATAAACAGGTCTGTAGCGACCTGAGGAGCTGATGTAGTTCATACAAAAGGGGATATCTAGAAATAAGTAGGACACTGTTAATGGACACATATTGCAAAGTGACTTGTTTTCAATCTTGGGAAGCAAAATGGCTCTGAGAGAAAACTTGCAGAACATGTTTATTTTGTACTGAGGGTGGTACATAAAATCACATGATTAATAACAAAATTATGTTAACCTATAATAGTTCAAAAACTTATCTTTCAATTTGAAATGAGGTGGGACTAAGTTTAACATATGAATATGCATAACTTCTTTTTGGGTCAAAAAACAATATTAAATTAAAATTTAAAGAAATTCACACATCTCTTTATATGTCTATATATTAACTACAACTTGTTAGCAAGTTCAGGTGAACCATTATTATGAAAGTCAAACTACACAGAAAGTAAAAATAATAAGTGCAAAAAACTCTTATCAACTTTTTGGGAGAGATTAATACAGTTAAAGTTACATATAATGAGAACAAGAAATACTCAGCCTTGAGTATTCTTGAGAGACAATATTATACAATACAATATTAACTAAAATGAATACAAAATAGAGTAGCTTTTAGGTCTAGTAAATACAGTTGAAACCAGAAGTTTAAAGGGGATGCATCGCTTCATCAGTTCGGCTGTTCTCTTGAAGCTTGATTCTCTCATTTCCTGACATCCAGGGGCGTTTCTTCCCCTCCCTGCTGGGCGTTTCTTAACTGAAAAGGGATGACATCATCCTCCCCCTTCACTGTTCATGCTGGCTCTAATGTGTGTCCCCCCCTCCACATGTCACTGTCCTCTCACTATGCAGTCTTATTTTTTGTAATAGCTGTTTACATACCTGCATTCAGTCTAAACAGTCTTCCATGAACTCAGCACTGATCTCTCACAGCTGGACGGTTGCTACAGTTGAATCCAACACAGATCCGTCTCCCTTCATGTTTACATAAGGCACCAACACGTAGGAGCATTAAGACACTGTGGCACAATAATGCTGTTTTCTGATTATAGAGACAACTGCAGTGTCAATGAGGAGCACTTAGCTGTATAGAGTGAAAATGTTTTCGGTCCCTTACACGCAGGAGCATTAAGACACCGGGCACAATTCTGTTTTCTGATTATAGAGATATCTGCAGTGTCAATGAGGAGGCAGCTAACTGTATAGAGTGAAATTGTTCACGGCCCCTAATTCTGAGTGAGAGGCAGGAATGCAAGCTCTGTGAATACAGCCGTTCGGGGACTGAACAGAATGTAAATTATTAGAGCCCTCAGCTAATGAAATGCAAGGAGGAGGGATCCTTCTGTCTGACCAGCACTGGAGAAGTTTGTTTACAGAAACAGAAGATAAGGAATACTGTGAGAACAAGACAGCTTTGCTAACGACATCCAATTGCAAAGTTGCTTGTTTTCACTGTCCCCTTATTCTGAAGGCCATTTAATGAAATGATACAACCCCTTTAAGCTCAATTAGGAACCAAAATTATTTATATTTGCCAAATGCCAGAATAATGAGAGAGAAAATATTTAAGGCATTTTTATTACTTTCTGTTATTACTTGACTTGGGTCAAACATTTTGGATATCGTTCCACAAGTTTCTCACAATAGTTGGTAGGAATTTTGGCCCATTCCTCCTGACAGAACTGGTGTAACTGAGCCATGTTTGTAGGTCACCTTGCTCGCACCTGCCTTTTCAACTTTGCCCATAATTTTTCAATAGGATTGAGATCAGGGTTTTGTGATGGCCACTCCAAGACATTGACTTGGTTATCCTTAAACCACTTTGTAATCAGTTTGGCAGTAGCTTCAGGTAATTGTCCATTTGGAAGACCCATTTCCGCCCAAGCTATAACTTCCTGGCTGATGTTTTGAGATGTTGCTTCAGTATTGCCACATAATTCTTTCCTCATGAAGCCATCTATTTTGTGCAGTGCACCAGTCCCTCCTGTAGCAAAACAACACCACAACAGGATGTTGCCACCCCCGGTGTTTCACAGTTGGGATGGGGTTCTTAGGCTTCCAAGCTTCTCCCTTTTTCCTCCAAATATAACAATGGTCATTATGGCCAAATAGTTCAGTTTTAGTTTCATCAGACCACAGAACATGTCTCCAAAAATGTAGGTCTTTGTTCCTGTGCATTTGCAAACATTAATCTGGGTTTTATATGTTTCCTTTGGAGTAATAGTTTCTTCCTGGCAGAGTGGCCTTTCAGCCCATGTTGATGTAGTACGCTTTTCACTGTGGATAATGACAATCTTACCAGATTCCGCCAGCATCTTCACAAGGTCTTTTGCTTTTGTTCTTGGGTTGATATACACATGTGAGACCAAAGCAAGTTCATCTCTGAGACACATAACCCGTCTACTTCCTGAGTGGTATGATGGCTGGACATCCCCATCTTGCTTGTACTTGCGCCTAAGTGTTTGTACAGATGAAAGACGCATCTTCAGGTATCTTGAAATTGTACACAAGAATGATCCAGACTTGTGAAAGTCCACAATTATCTTCCTCTTATCTTGGCTGATTTCTTTAGACTTTCCCATGATGTTACACACAGAAGCAGTGTGTTTCTGGTGTGAAATAAAATACATCCACAGCTGTGTCTCTAATTAACTCAGAAGTTTCCAATAAACCTATCAGAAGATTCCAAACACATAACATCATCATATGGGCGGTCCAAAATTGTTTAAAGGCACAGTAATCCCTTTTGACTTTGCAGAAAGTAATAAAAATACCTTAAAAATGATCTCTCTCATTATTCTGACATTTGGCAAATATAAATAATTTTGGTTCCTAATTGACCTAAAACGAGGAAGGTTTAATCTGATTTCATGTCAGATAGTGAGAAAAACATGCAGATGTGTATTTTTATATAGTGGATGTAAACATCTGGTTTTAACTGTATGTGTAAACTTTAACACAGAAACCAGGCTATGACAGAATTGTCATCAGTAGTGCAGCCTCAGGCTATGGGTCTAATACATTATATAGTATATTACATGGCAACACTAGTGAGGAGCAAGAAGGCTCATGAAACGAAAAGCTGCACAACCATAGAAGTCTTTATTACATTAGAAGGACAAAGAAATACCACAAAAATCCATAAAAACACTTAAAAACCACAGCATACAATCTATTGCCTGTAGGGACACTCAGATATCACCACCATATTATATGACCACTCGCTGCATGAGCAACTAAATAAGGTGACCAACTAGTACCAATATACCCATAATGGATACAGCATACAATAGAACATATGAGAAGTCGGTCAAACAAAATCAAGAGCAACAAGTCCTGTAGGGACGAGGGAGGCCTTTGACATATTACATCACAGTTTTGATCAAAAATGTACACCAAGAACCTCAAAATTTTCACATATTACAAAGTAGCAGAAATGCTTTTCCAAAAAAATCTTATGTTCCCTGTTTTTTAGTGCTTGTAGCGTGCTGCTGATATTGTGTTGTGTTTGCATTGCTTTTGGCTGCCACACCAGCGTGCACCTATAAATTTAACCTTCAATATGGATGTGCCGACCATATTTTGTTTTTAGACTGAAGTGGCTTTTTGCACTCCACCCAGGTGTTTTTAATCAGATCCGGTTTTGAGCTGGAATCTTCGCTCCCTGAAATGTGGAGGTCTGAACAGACACCGAGAGAGGTAACATATAGAGTAGGTTCCCATCTGTATTGAGGTCACCTTGCCGTTGGTAGGTGGGCTTTTACAGTTTTGATCAAAATGTACACCAAGAACCTCAAAATTTTCATATATTCTAAAGTAGCAGAAATACTTTTCCAAAAAATTCCTATGTCCCCTTTGAATGTTTTTGGGTGCTTGTAGACTGCTGATGATATTGTGTTGTGTTTATTTGACATATTACATGGCGCCATTAAAAATTACAACTTGTCCCTCAAACAATAACTCCTCATCTCACCGTGTCAACGTAAAAATGACAAGAAAGAAAAAAACTAAAATGTCATAGCCAAAAATCTCTGCAAGAGGAAGGTGTTAAAGAACTGATTTCACTAAGAACAACATGGGATCTATGTTGGTAATATACATTATTCTATCATTTTTGAGTCTTTTATAAGTAAAATTTTACAATCTGAAAGTGTAGCCTCCAGATCCAAATACTTGTGATATTGTTGTCTATCGTGAATGAATATCTTGAATGTGTTATAGATGTGTTCCACATTCCTGGTCTATGAAAAAATGATCTTTTCATATAATTAGAAGGGAACAACATATTCATATCGTCTCCCATCGAAGTAGCAAGGAGGAGGGGGCCCCATTTGCTAGAAATCAGTGTAATTCTTCATCACACGCTGTTTCCTGGCCACTTGCAGATGTAGATTTTATCAGAAATAAAACCTTTATCCTGAATGGCAGGGGGTCTGATTGTTGTGGTGGGAAAACACAGTTCACAGAGTAAAGAGCAGCGTCTGGTAGATTGTGATATTCATTTGTATATGTTTAACATGGACATTAAAGCTGTTCTTTGGGATTGTGATATTGTTGTCTATCCTGAATGACGGTCAACAATGGAGAGGACGTGGTGTGGCTGGAGCACCGTGGACCCTTTACTCAACTGATCATGAGGATGCTGGGAGTCTGACCTTCTCCATAATGTTGTTCAGTCCATTCACTTGAATCTGAGGGAGACATGTATAGAACTAGGTGCATTGAAGAGCATTTTTGCATCTATTTTTCAGTGTATAATGCGCCTGATATATGAAAGTGTTTTTTGTGCGATTATAAATGGATTATTATATTATTATTATATATAAATAAATGAACTTTAGTTCATCGCGCCTCGTCTGTGTGTTTAGTGCATTACGGAACTTAGGCATATTAGTAATACCCCTAACATGTATAAAGGCTATAAATGGAAATAAGAAAAAAGTCATTAGAATAGCATGTCCGTGAATAGAAACTATGGTACTGATCCTGCTTGAAGGACCACAGATCCCAGCAATACCTGTGCTGTGTAGAATACCTTGTCTTATGTAGAATAAAGGGTGAGAGCAGCAAAAATACATTTCAAATTCAATGTAGTAAAAATTAAAAATTGTAAAATCTGAACAACATCATCAGTGGGTTATTTAATGTAAAATTAGTTTTAGATTCTATTAATTTTAAATACATTTTATAGGAGATTTTTTATATTTTTGGAATATTATATATTTTTATATAAATTTTATATGATAATTTTTTTATTACATTTAAATAATGTTATTTTAGATAGTTTGATAATTTTCATAAATTAATTTTTATTATTGCACTGGTGTAAGTTGAGAAATAGGGGACATTTTTTTCCCTTAGAGTATGTTCACACGGCGTAATTGCAGCGCGGACAGTACAGCCACAATTACGCCGGGTGCTTTGGGAGTTGCGCTGATAAGCGCATACTCCCGCTGTGCAGTGGGGAGGGGGGGCGGCAGCCCGCTGACCCCATTGACATGCATTACTCGTGGCGCGTCTTTGCCGCAAGTAATTCACATGTCATTTATCTCCCTGTGCGTACAATACGTTACGTATTGTACGAGCGGGGAGAGGAGGCGTAATCCATAATTTTCTATGAGAGCTATAGATTACTGTAATTTCGGCGCGCATCTCGCTCTTATTAGAGCACAAATACGACACAAAATGCGCGCCGAAATTTACCATTGTGATCATATCATAGCAGCAAATCCGGCTCCACTTCGACTCCTCAGGCTCAGACAGACCACTTCGAAATAGTTCTGCCTGTCCGAGCAGTAATGCACCTAGTTTTGCCGAACCACATTCATATATGTGTCTAATATTACAAGTGTGGTGTGACGCCCCCAGAACACCCCTAAAACGCTCCCTTGTGTTAGGCGCATTATATAAAGTTTTGAGTCATTGGACGAAACATGCACTTAACATCATTACATAATAGGTAGCATTTAGACATCGAGCTACTCATACGTTTACGGTGGCATTTTTACGCCAGGTAAAATGCATTTTTATAAAAAGCCTCGTATCATTACTATCGTCTCCTTATGTTCCGAAAATGTATGCAGCATGCTCACAAATTATATTAAACTTATAGATGTACATAATAATGTTTTTAGTTTTTGAAGGCAAGCAGAGGTCTTAAAAAGAAGCTGAGGCTAAGTCCACACTGCATATGTCAAAATGACATCCAAAATCTGACGGCATTTTGAGACTTGCTGCAGCGTGATTTTTTGGTGCAGAGTTGCACAAAAGCTGCAGCGGGTTCTCGGATTTGCCATCAGGCCTGAACATTCTATATACAGGGCCGAAAGAAAATCCGTGCGGATTCCGGCCGAACATACAACATGTTGCATGTTCCGCCAGATTTTAAACCCGATTTTTTATTGCTGTCTATGCAGCACAGTGCACCATCGGATTTTCGACGCTTTCAAAATACTAAAAACGCTAAAAATCTGATAGTATTCCTGTGCTGTGCAGACATAGCATGAGAGGTTCAATTATAAAATATGTAATAAAGCTGCAGAACTTTGACCCATACCGAACCTTTATTTGGCACACACTACATATCGGTAGTTCCCTCTGATTGAAGTATACTTTTTAAACAGGGAAGAGACATAGGGCCACATGTATGAAAACTGTCTAGGCCTAAAACTCACTTTGTCGACCATAGCAACCAATCAGACCTCATAGCAACCAATCAGAGCACTCCTCTCATTTTTCCAGAGCACTATATGAAATGAAAGGGGCACTGTGATTGGTTGCTATGGGCAACAAAGTGAATTTTAGACCTAGACAGTTGTAACGGGTTGGTAGATTCGCTGGACCACCGCAAGCGATGATAGTTAAGCCCCGCCAGGGAGCAGGAGTCTAAGTAGCCCCCGGTATTCACCAGAGCCCACCGCAAAGCGGGATGGACTTGCTGTGACGTGAGGCTACCAGATCGCTACCCCTGACGTGATTTGCTTGCGATGGTGGCCGAGGTGCAGCGACGTACAGAATCGTAATCCGGAGACGTAGTCGGGGACAGGCAGAAGGTCAGGACGGGCGGCAGAGGTTCGTGGTCAGAGACGGTCAGGGCAGGCGGCAAACAGGCAAGGTCAGGAAACGTAGCGGAACGGACTGGTACACGGGTAATCAAACGGAACTCCATCACTCTCAAGACTCACTGAACGCACACCAACAATCTGGCAGAGAGTGCAGGAGGCGTGTACCTATATATAGGACCAGCGGCCGGCAATTGACAAATTACCGACGCACTGGCCCTTTAAATCCAGACCAGCCGGCGCACGTGCCCTAAGCAGCGGGTACGCGCGCGGTGGCTGGGACAGGCAGGAGCAGGAAGCACAGGAGCGTGGACGGGTAAGTGTAAGGCGCCGGGGCCCTTAAAGGGAATGTGGCCCTTAAAGGGAATCTGTCACCATTTTTTTTTTACTAATTAAAACAAGCCCCTGATCCATATTCTTTTCTTCCTCACCACTTTTATTTTCTGATTGTAGATTTCTCAATTCTGTTGTCTGTATGTGATTGTGGGAGCAGCTTTCTAGCCTGCGCTGCTTTTAACAGCATTTAGAGAGATGCCTTACAGCAGCTTCATGGATATAGGAGCCTGTTAACAGGAACAGGCCCATTGACTTCTATAGGAGAGTTTTTTTAGGCATGATCTGTGACCTGGGAATAAATCAGTGTGCAGGGAGGGGGAGAGGGTGAGCTATTACTATCTCCTATTGTGAGTGGTGGATCCTGTGTTATCTATATACATTAAAGTCACCTTTAAGTGTATTCCTGCTTGTACTGCTCATGAGGAGACTGCTGAACAGAACAGAAAGTGTCAAACTATTATTATGCTTAGTGGCTAAAGTGAGAACTGCAGGACAAGAATTTTTTAAAATATTGCAAGTGCTTCAAGTTTATACTCAGGTCTTCTAACACTCGCGTGGGATGTCCATAGCCTTCGCGCGGGATGGACATCTCATACCGAGAACGTCATGACCCTTACCTGGGGACACCATCTAAAGACCCATCTCCAGCGTTAACATTACTACCATGACGCTAATGTTTAATTCTAATTGGTTCGTGTTTTTTCATGATTCAGAACACTTGGACATCGCAAGTGCTATTACAAATCATAATCTGATCTCTTATGTTTCCTAAACATGTCCTAGCCCTCTTCCCTTCCCCTCCTTTCCCCCAACCCCCTGTTGAAAATGATTGTTTAAATTTGAAAATTAATAAAAACAGTTTGGAAAAAAAAAATATTGCAAGTGAGAAGGAAAATAAAAAAAAATAAATTATCAAAAATTATTTAAAAATGCATTTAACATTAAAAACATGAATTAAACAACAAGTCATTTTTGATGACACATTCCCTTTAATTAGTGAATTCATTTGCACAATTTCACTAACAGATTTCCCTGTGACCACACATTTCTCCAGAGAGGATGGACCACTCAGTTAAAGATTTGCGGGTCATGGTTTAATAGTAAATTTCCAGATGCAGAAGGGAGAGGAAGGAATAGAAACATATAAGCCAATGCAAAAATGTCAAAAGTTGCCATATGGGCTCAATATCCATGCCAGCTTCATGTCGCCCTATGTGTGAACTGGTCTGTAGAGGCCACAAATTACCACTTGACAGAATGGGTAAGGTATCTCACTGGGCAGAGGCATCTTGTGGGCATGTGTTGCCTTCTACACTCCATTGGGTTTCTAAATATTTCTAAAGGCTTATGGGAAGAAAGCTGAACTCTCCAGACCCATCTACTAATTGTAGCAATCCTCAATTCACATCTGAGAGTTCAGCTCTTTTCCCATAAGAATTTTGAAATATTCAAATACCCAGTGGAGTGTTAAAGGCGATAAATCTCCACATACCGACAAGGTGCCTCTCCCCAAAGAGATACATTACCCCTTCAGAGCTACACTCAACGCCTATGGGTATGTTCACACGGCGTGTTAGGTCTGTGTGGACATAAGTTCTTAGATGCTGTTTGGATCCGTCTAGATGGACCCAAACACGCATCTAACAATGTGCAGTGTGTTTTATATTGCATCTGCATGTTGGATACATGTTGGTCAGTTAGGTTGTCAGCTGCGTTTTTGGATGCAAGGATCCAATCAGATCCAGAAAGCCTTTACCAAGCCCTATCACTGCCGCGTAACTCGCACGAGAGGGGCAACACCTGAAAAACTGTTCAAGAGTATATTGTAATGCCATTACCGCTAAGGGCGTATTTCGGTCCGTTTACGGGAAGTGCGCATCGGCGAAAGGGTCCTTATTACGGTAATTAGTTTAGAAACTATGGTACGTCTCTCCCGCGGTAACGCCGCGGGGGGAGATTAAGTGACATGTGAATTACTAGCGGCGTATAGGCGCCCGCTGCAATTAAGCAAGGACCGGCAAGTGCCGGCCCCGTTCACTCCCCGTCCCGCCCGCCACCGTAAACGCGTAATTGAGGGGAGAATACGTCCGCAAAATTAAGCGTGATGACATACTTGCTAAGGCTTAGTGAGTCACATGTGAATTGAGGATTACTATATCCAATAGATGCTGTTGGAGAGTTCAGCTTTTTTCCCCTTAAGCTTTTTGAAAAAACACTTTACATAAAACAGATAACACTAAGGCTATGTTCACACGGCTTATTGCAGGGACGGATTTCAGCCGTATTGCGCGCCTTACTGCGCTGCAATACGGCTGGAATCCATCCCAGCCAGTACGTTAATTGACAGTTCTCATAGAGAACTCTGGATTCTGTCTCTCCTCCCCGCTCGGCGAATACGTTGGGTGGGGAGAAAGTGACATGTTCATTATCCTGGCAGGATACGCACCGTGGATAATGAAAGTCCATGGGGCCGGCGGGCAGCGCCCCCGCCCCTTATTCAAGCTGTAATTGCAGGCGCAATCCGTACCACAATTACGGCTTGAATAAGCCGTGTGAACCGGACCGTAAGAAGACTGCGCGAGCACAATCTACTTTTCGTTCTGCACTGAGACTTTTCGGGGCTTGTTCTTAAGATAGGTGCGGACAGTGTCAGACTGGGGTGCCTAGGGCCCACAGGTGGAGTTTATTCAGGGCCCCACCAGTTGAGCTGTTTCTGGGCCCCACCAGTTGAGCTGTTTCTGGGCCCACCAGTGGGGTTTATTTTAGAGGCCCACCCTACAGCTACTGTAAATGACTGTACATGCCTCTTATATTATACCTTTTGCTTTTTGCCTTTCGTTCTCTGCTTTTCTGTTTTTCCTGAGGATGCATATACATATCTCCAGGTCCACCATGCTCAGGGGCCCACCAGGAGTCTTACCTATTCCCATGTTCAAGCCTGGATGCTGGTCCCAGAGGTGGAACCCCTATCTATCAGAAATTTATGACATATCCTACTGATGTTCCATAAATGTCTGGGATGGGAAAATACCCTTAAGATGCTTGGATCAATGGGGCAGTTCTTTTACCCACTTATTGTGAATATCATAGATGTGATCTCTTTGGAACACCCATTCGATAAAGACCTTGGATCTTGCCTGTGACAATACAATGTTTTATAGCTTCTTGGAACTGTTTTATAACTTTGGACTGGCAAAAACAAGCCCTGATATTTGTCAAAATAACAAAAAGTAAAAAAAAAGTTTTATATTTACTGTGTATTTTTTTATTGATTTTGAATTATAAAATCAGAATATAATACCTCATGCACTGGACCATAGATTTCCTGACTGGTAATTCTTATGATAGCCCACTGGTCCATCTACCCCTGTATTGTGGTAATTAGTACCCAGAGGCGTAACTTAAAGGAGTTGTCTCACTACATTGATTCATCTCACCTCAGTCCTGTTTTCTTGGTTTCATTTTGAATTCAGGGGCGTGTTTACTGGCTTCTACTAGGCTGCAGTAGAAGCCAGGTCTGTAGCTATAGCAACCAGTGCTGGCAGCCTATCATGAGAGATCAAACAGGTCTGTAGCTATAGCGACCTGAGGATCTGATGCAGCTCATACAAGAGGGGATATCTACCCTGTTTCCCCGAAAATAAGACACCCCCGAAAATAAGACATAGTGCCTTTTTAGTTATGAAATTCAGAGTTTGGCTGCTTATGCTGATGTTTGTGATGAAATCAATACATTATATTAATACATGTTTATGTTTTGTTCAACAATAAATTTGAATTATTGTTCATAGAAAAAAAAAACATCCCCTAAAAATAAGTCTTAGCTCGTCTTTAGGAGCAAAAATTAATATAAGACACTGTCTTATTTTTGGGGAAACAGGGTAGGAATAGGCAGGACACTGTTAATGGACATATATTGCAAAGTGAATTGTTTTTGCAAGATCTTTAACATAAAAAGCAATCCTTGTAGTGAGACAGCCCCTTTAAGGCTCCTGGGCCCTGATGCAAAGAATGAATTAGAGCCTTCAGTTACCATGTGTCTTTTCAATTTTGGTGTCTTATGTGGCAGAAGGGCTTTTGGGCCCCTTTAGGCTGCTGGGCCCGCAGCCGCTGCTACCTCTACACCCCCCTATAGCTACGCTCCTGTTAGTATCCTACAATACTATTACACACTCAATCACTGAGGACCAATCTATTTCCAATATCTCAGCTAGGATGAGGTCTCATAAACATTACATGATGCTGTGATCTGACGAGATTATGTGATCTTCTATTACAGCAAGAAAAAAGGACTCTTCTCCAAGTCAAAAGATAAGAAAAAGGAGGAAAAACCAAAGATGGTCAGCCCATTCACAATGGTAAAGAGCTCCAGCTTCATAAATAATTGGATTAGATAAAAATGTGAAAAATGTAAATTAAAATTTGAAATATTGCATGAAATATTTATGACGTAGTGTTGTTTCTATGTTCATCTGCCACAGAAGAATGGCACCCACCATTGTGCAATACTTATAGTACAGCTTGCAGAAATTTACATCTTTTATTAACACCACAGATTTAGGCTTGTTCCTACCAAAAAAAAGCACAAGGAAAATCACTAGTGGGCTCCTGTGCATGGTGGGCATCTGAATATACTGGGCCTCTGAGCATGGCAGGCCTGAGGCAGCTTTTTAGGGACAACGATAGAGAAAGAAAGACAAAAAGCAAGACTCATGTACAGTAGCTGTATGATAGGGCCCAAAGAATCAACTCCACTAGTGGGGCCCAAGAATTAACTCCACTGGTGGAACCCAAGAATCAACTCTACTGGTGGGCCCCAAGAATCAACTCCACTGGTGGGTTCCAAGAATCAGCTCAACTGGTGGGCCCCAAGAATCAACCCCACTGGTGGTGACCAAGAATCAACTTCATTGGTGGGACCCAAGAATCATCTCCATTGGTGGTCCCAAGAATCAACTCCACTGGTGGTGACCAAGAGTCAACTCCATTGGTGGGCCAAATAATCAACTCCACTGGTGGTGACCAGGAATCGACTCCACTGGTGGGCCCCACGACTCAACTTCACTTGTGGTGACCAGGTATTGCCTTGGTTTTCTGCTGCTGATTTCATGTCAGATTTTTCCAATTGGAAAAGCCCAATGTATTATTAGTATTATTTATATTAGAGCGCCATTGATTCCAGGGCGCTGTACATTCAAGGGAGTTACATACATAACATAAGTCAAACAAGTACAACAGTGACAATAGGTGAGTAACAATTGGTACAGAGGGAAAGAGAACCTGCCCGCGAAGGCTTACAATCTACAAGGAAGCGGTAAGGAGACAGAAGGTGAGGGGTAGACATGTTTGTGGAGGGTGTAGTGACAGCGGGGTTATTCTAGGTTAAAGTTTATATTTTATTAATATAATCTGAGAGATTGATGTTTCAAATAGATACATGCTTCAGGGCTTGATATATTTTTCAAATTTATTAATTTTCTTGACACTCTCAAGATGGAGTCTCTTCAAAATTGCTTGATTGACTCAATAGTTACAAACGATAGATCTTTTGTACCACTTACATGTAATACCTACATGTTTGACATAGGCAGAGAAAGGGTGTTTTGATCTAGATGTTCTACCTCTGTATTATTATATTATTCCTTGGCTGTTACAAGTAATTCATTAACTTTGTTCTTAAACTGGTTGACTGTAGAATAAATTACTTCTGTCCTGCGGGAAACATTGGTAATCTTAGAATCTGAACATATTCCAAATCTGAAGGAATTTTTCAATGTCATTCAGGATGTAATGGCCTTTCGTGGTGGCTTCCTTACAGGAAGCTGCTTTCAGGTGCAAGTTTGATACCCTGGTATAAACTTTTTTAGAGTCTAGGGGGTAAATTTGGATCCAAATTGATGTCTCCATGCAATACATGATATTTAATATTTTATACATACAATTATGTGACGTCTTTGTCTCTTTAATTTCTAAACTAAAATTTTTATCTAAATTTGATAATCTTTTAAAATAATCCACATTTGCATATATTTTTGTTGTTGCCCGCTTTTGAGCTCAGGCTCTACTATGTTTTGTACATTAGTGCCCAAAACTGTCCACAATATTCCATGTGTGGTCTGACTAGGGATTTGTACTTTCTTTTCATTGCATGCATCTATGCCCCTCTTGATACACCCCATGATCTTATTTGCCCTGCCAGCAGCTGCCTGACACCGATTTCTACAGTTACGTTTACTGTGAACTATAATTCCTAAGTCCTTTTTCAAGTTAGTTTTGCCCAAAGTTTTCCCGTTTCATAAGTATTCTTGGCAAGTATTTTTCCGTGCCCTAGTGTATAGTCTTTAGTCTTTCAATTTCTGCCAAAATCGATTTTTGTTTACATTGCCTTTGTGTTTTCCTCCCTGCATTTCAAGAACCATACTGGGAAATTAAAATAATTTTTTTTCCTGCTCCAGTTTGCAAATAAAGTGCAATTGCACCATTTTTGTGGGGGGTTCATTTTATAGAGGCCACTATGTGATAAAAGTAACATGCTATCCCTATTTTACCGGTCAGTATGATATTGGTGATACCGAATGTATTATTATATTCTACTACTTCTAAAAAATGTAAAACTTGCCAAACTTTTGTTTTACACCTATGGAATTCTGTGAAGGCTGAAGTGTAGTTTTTCTTGGTACTATTTTTTGATACTTGTGATTTTTTGATCCCTTATTATTCCAGTTTTTTGGTGATTTCAATTCAAAAAAAATGCAATTTTGATACTGGGTATCTTTTCTTTACGGTGTTCATTGTATGGGACGAATAAGGTCATACTGTAATTGATTGGGCTTTTTTTGGAGACCGTGAAAACAGATATGTTATTTTTTTGTATATATTTTTTTGTATGTATAGAATGGCAAAATGGGGCTGTTTTAAAATTTATATTGTGGCAGAGCGACTTTAGGCAGTCGCAGGATTCTGCCACTAAGTGGCGTACAGCAGGAGACCTGCTGCAGATGTGCCACCGAAGTCCTGGTTTCGGTGGGGGAAGGCAACCATTTAGTGTCAGTAACCCTAGGTTACTGCCACAGGTACACACTCCCGGTGAATTCACCTGCTCTTCGCTCATCAGAGCTATGCGCATGGCAGGAAACACCCAAATCCGGCACTTCAAAGCTTCAAGTGAGTAAACTTTATTAAATATTATAGCAGCAGCGGTACAAACATGCTAAAAGTTGCTGGCGTTGAGCCAACGCGTTTCGGGCTACACTCGCGAGTTTACTCACTTGAAGCTTTGAAGTGCCGGATTAGGGCGTTTCCTGCCATGCGCATAGCTCTGATGAGCGAAGAGCAGGTGAATTCACCGGGAGTGTGTATCCTAGACTGTGGAGCTGCAGTGCGTCCGGACCTAGCTTCGTGAGTATTAACACAAGACTCCACTACTACGGTGAGGCCAGAAGATCTGAAGGTGAGCCCTCAATCACATATTGTTTGTGCCATTTTCTACTGACACAGGTAGTTAGTATGGCTGCTATGCGGCTAGTGATGGGTTGCCTTTCCCGGGACGGTCATAGCAATGTGTGGAAGGCCGTCCCCACGTTCCAGGCCAGGTTTTGGGCAAGTCCCTGGATGGCTATAAAAGCCCTTAGCCTGCAGGTGTTAAGGGGGGCGTGGCCTACTACCTGGAGTATTGAGTAGCAAAGGAGCTGGAGAGAGGCTCTAGAGGCTTGGGCAAGCAGGTGGCTGCCGTCAGGAAGCCGAATCCAGCAGAGGCTGGTAAAACGTGGTTGTGGCGCTGGCAGTAGGCCAAGTCCACAGGTAGTGAGGGACTTATTTCATGTATAGTTAGTGGCCAGACGGCCAAGGATTTATTTTTATGAGTTGTGGTTTTCTGTAACAGTGTGCCTCAATAAAGCTGGCTGAGGCCAGTTTGAAACTTTCCTCCGTGTTGGAAGATTTTGTGCCAAAATCGTTCTACCAAGGATGGCGATCCCAAAAAGCCAAGCGAGAAACCCCTGGGACGGGCCAAGATGGCGTCTCAGAGCTAAGCGGCAGCTTACAGTATAGAGATAGATATAGATATATACATACATATATATATATATATATATATATATATTTTTTTTTTTTTTTTTTTTTGTACTTTTAGTTCCTCTAGTTTACTTGACCACTAGGGGCACAATCTTGTACACTATTCTGCAATACAAATATGAGTACTGGTACTGAATAATAGCTTTCTAAATAGGCTCTTAATTACTTAATATTGTTTAGTACTATCTGCAAATAATGATATTTTGCTGTGTAATTCCTCTTTATTAAGAGACGCATCTAACAATGAGCACTGAGTTTATCACTGCCGGCAATGACAGACACGCAGCGGTGTTCATGAGTGATCGCCGCTGCGTGTTTGCATTGCGCTTGTTTGGTCCATTTTACGGATGCGATCCAAGAAATGACATACAATTCTTGGATCGCATCCGCAAGACGGACCCCACAGGCGCAATGCAAACACGCAGCGGCGATCACTCATGAACACCGCTGCGTGTCTGTCATTGCCGGCAGTGATAAACTCAGTGCTCATTGTTAGATGCGTCTCTGGGTCCATTCTACAAAATGGAGATAAAAGAAAAAATGGACCCGGCGCACATGCAGGTGTAGATTAAAAACATAGGAACTTAAAAAAGACTTTACGCGTTTCGCGCGTGTACCCGCGCTTCTGATGAAGCGCGGGTACACGCGGCGAAACGCGTAAAGTCTTTTTAAGTTCCTATGTTTTTAATTTTGTCACGGTAATGCCGAGCATTTTTAAGAATAAAAACTTTTAATGAAAAGCCTTTAGACTTGGCTTTTTTATCTACACCTGCACGTGCGCCGGGTCCATTTTTCTTTTATCTCCATTTTGTGGCTTATTCTCCGACCGGTTATCCGGTGGAGTACCAGAGGACCATCGGCTGCCGTAGTAAAGGGCTACGGGGTATAAATAGCCTGCAAGCGCTTATGAGGTGTTGTGCCTCTACAATAAAGCGCAACACTGAGGTGAGATTTCTCTCTATTACCCGCTGCGGTTTCAGTTGCGGCAGTGATAAGCTATGTGGCCCTTCTTTCCTTGTTGATGCGTCTCTGGGTCCAGTTCTGATGACCAGAGACGCATCAGAAAAGCAGATGTTCATACAGAGGCAAGAGACATGTGAACATACCCTTTCTCTTCTGGTAAAAAACGGATCCAAAAATGGATCCAAAACGTCGTGTGAACATACCCTAAGTATTAGAAACCATAGTCTATTACTGTACTGAATTCCCCTTAGAACATGGGGGTGTTTACCATCCACACCAGTAATACATCTATTTTCATTGTTTACCCTAAGACCGCGCCGACTTAGACGGGCGGTGCGGCGTCGTCGCGCGAGCTTTAGACGTCGCTGCAGACACCGGAGTTTGCGCCGCCCTGCGCCGCAATTGCGCTGGGATCGGAGCTGTATTACACAGCCCCGATCCCAGAGCATCTCCTGCAGGCATCGGGTAGCGGAGAAAACCTCTGCTCGCCGATGCTTTAACCCTTTGATTGCGGCGGTGCGATACCGCAGCGCAATCAAAGGGATCCCCTGCTCTGTCGGGTGATCGGATCACCCGCTCACCCGACAGAGCTCGGGGAACGGCTGCACAGTCAGCACTGGGGACCTAGAGTGGCCCCAGAGCTGTCTGTGTACTAAGCCAGTGACTAGGACGCACTGTGTGCTGTCCTAATCACTGCCTGTGTCAGACTGACACAGATTAGAATGTATTAGCATATATGAATATGCTAATACATTACTAAGTGTAAAAAAAATTTTAAAAAAAATGTTAAACAGTTCTCCCTTCATGGGAGTAAAAAAAAAGTTAAAAAAAAACACATAAAAACTGTAAAAAAAAGTGTAAAAAAATAAATAAAATAAAAATAAATATTTAATAAAAAAATAATTATACATAAATTACATGCACAAAAAAACCTACACATATTTGGTATCCACACGACCGTAATAACCTGTAGAATTAATCTAACACGTTATTACGTGTGAAATGTGAATGGTGTAAAAAAATAAATAAAACAAAACAAAAAAAAAATACTGCAATTATTTATAAGTGAACTTAAACTATCCCCCCATAAAGTACAACTTGTCTCGAATAAAGCTGCGTCATTGAAAAAATAAAGTTACAACTGTTGAAATCAAGGAGGCAAAAACTAAAAAAATGTTCTGGTCATTAACTACTTTTCAGGCGTTCGGCTTAAGGGGTTAAAGGTGGCAGTGCACATCCTTGGTTAAACTTCTGGAATTTAATGGAAAATTGAATGGTTAACATTTTATTTTTCTGAATAAGTTTAGGAAGTCTGCATTTCCCTCATCGCCCTTCACAATTATTTTTTTCATACTTTCTAAAAGGCCATCAATTTAAATTTAATCTATTATTTATACTTTATATTTCACGATTGTTTTAGCATTTGTTTTATACTCTTTACACCTCTCATAATATAAATTTGAGGTACTTTCAAAAATATCTCATGTAGAATCTTTACTCTTACTTTTGAGGACATTGTCCCAGTCAACGAAGTTAAAGAGGTTTTCTCACTACAAAGATTAACTTTCATCATATAGAGACAGGTAATTGAAGACTTTTTCCAAATACATATTTTTATTTTACCTTAGTCAAGAGATAAGAGTGATTGTATCTGTTCTGAGTGCACACAGGTTTCTCTAGTTATGACCATAATCTCCCTTACTCATTAGACAGAGCAGAGAGTGAAGTCACCATGCTCAGCGCTCACTCAGGAGGAGGTCCTTATCTCTAACAAGATTAGCTTATGTTTACAGACAAGCAATTGTTTTCACTCCTCTGAGCACCTGTAGCTTTGTTAACTTACAGAATACATCTCCTGCATGGCTCTTTGAATGTCTCAGCTAGTTAAAGAGAAGCTAAATATGCTAATGACTACTATCAAACCACACACAGCCTGACAAGACAAATGATGAAAAACTGCTTGTGACTCAGTGAAACAGTGTTGTGAGAAAACCCATTTAAGGGTGTCTTTAAGCTCCAGATCCTTGGTTAAACATCCAATTGAAAGACAATTAGAAACTAATGGTCACTATTTCCTATGTGCCCCCCAATATGTTCCTTTGCTATTGTCTCTGGAGGATACAACATGTCCATGCATTTGATGAACAGTTCATTGATTTCATTGGGCAACAGCTAAAACTTTATTTCCTAGTGACGATACTACAGGAAAAATGAGCATTTGCTGCCGGGACCCCCCGCAGATTAGAAATCATTCACACTTGACCTATGAGAATGAGTTGGCTGGCACATGAGCACATGGTATGCTTCCTTCCAGGAAATCTTGAGTTGCTCAGGGCTCACATCTAATTGCGTTAATTAAGGAAAATATCCTTTTATCGCTAATGATTCAGGCTGCTTAGATCTATAATGGGACACACTGGTTTAAGGCTCAGAACATTTCCTAGTTACTCGCAGGCCTAACCTTTTCGAGTAGAATACAAAAATTTATGACAGATTGAGGGTATTGTAATCTAGGTAAAACTTAACCCTTATTAATAAATACAATAAAAACCTTTCTGATCACATAATATCATCATCAGTGTGTCCAGTCTAATATATTACTTCAAATATATAGGGATAAATACCATTAGTATTCACTGCCACTATGTGGTCACTTACGTTTAGTGGTCACTTCCGGGCTTCAAATCTCTCACTCTCATTACCGTTTGGGTACAGTATATCCAGGAGGTTTGAATGAGACGCTTTATTTTGGCTGTTTTATTTCAGGACAATATGTGAGGGGTACCTTCCTGTATATCGGGACATGATAGTCCTAATACTGTATGTTATCATTTTTGAGCACTATAGTGGTTTTTTGATGTACTTGTGAACGTTATAATATATATATATGTTATCCTCCACCTTACCATGTATATTGAGAACTAATATTTTTATGGTGTTAAGTGGGACATGCTATTAAAGGCATATATTTGATGATATCTAAGACTTTATACAATTGATCTCCCATGATTCGGCAGCCGCTATGATTAATTATGGAAATGTATTTTTTTTTTTTTCATATTCAAAGAAGTAATTTTATTAATAAATGCAATCAGCAGTACAAGAGAAAATAGAAATAATGCAACTGTCCATTCTGTAATTCACCTCTATCCGACAAGACATAGAAATTTCTATTAACTTTTTTAAATGGCTTAATATAACCTCATGAAATAACACAATGCTCCTGGATTGGTAACCTAAAAGCAAAAAGTTATATAAAAAATGTACTATTATTGTGATAGTGGTCTACAGATTAGCAATAAGATGAGTCAGAACTGAAACATATCATCAGATCCAAACTTACATTAAAACAGAAAAAAAAAAAACAACTAAGTGCTGCCAATTATGCACGTCCCGCATATGACCCCCAGGCCCAACAACTTCAATCTATATCTACTCAGAGGAAAGATCCCAAAAGATACAAAGAAGGTCTTATATGAGGTTGGAGTATTCAGGGGAAGATGTGAAGGAGACCCAATCCCTCCATGTCCTATTGTGCTTGTCGAGGAGGTGAGAATTATCGCTCTAGTTCCTCCATTCTCTGTAGATGGAAAATCTCCCTAAACCGGGATGTGATCGACGGAGTTATGGTGGATCTCCAAAGTCTTGGGATCAGAATCCTTGCTGCTACATGGAAATGTATTTTATATACATAATAACATCAGGCAGCCAAGATGTTATGAATATCAAATAATAATAATATAAACATCGACTCCTTTGGTGCCGTTCACACGGCTTATTTCGCCGCGGATTGGCGCCGTACTGCGCGCCGTACTGCGCTTCAATACGGCTCCAATCCGTCGCAGTCATTACGGTAATCCACATTTCCCTCATAGAGAACAGTGATTCCGTCGCTCCCCCCCCGCTCGGCGAAATCCGCCCGGGGGGAGAAAGTCATTTGCACTTTAAATCCAGGCGCAATAAGCGCCGTGGATAATGCAAGTCTATGGGGCCGGCGGGCAGCGCCCCCGCCCCGCCCCTTACTCAAGCCGGAATTGCGAGCGCAATCCGGCTCGCAATTACGGCTTGAATAAGCCGTGTGAACACGGCCTTTGTAGGAGATCTATGAAGATGGCTAAATATACACCAGATATGGCTGATAGATTTCGGTTACGTCTCTAAGTAGTCCTTTGAGTGCGTTGATATCGGATGATTGAATATGCTGATGGAAACGGCTTGGTCTCTACATAGTGTGTGGAGTAGGCATGCGCAGAGGATTGAATATTGACGCATGTGCGGTGGACACTTTCTGTTTGAGTAGTCGGGATGTTGTTTGCGACTGCGCGAGTTGTGAGCGCAGGCGCCGATACACCCGGATGTGCGTAGAAGACACCGGGATGTTTACTTCCGCACTCAGAGTAACGCTGGAAGGCTGTAGTGAGGCGGAAGTTACAACTGAATGGCGGTAATGTTTCTTTGATAGAAGGATCTCTATTGGCCGTAATTTTAATTGAGAGGTGGAGGATTCCTATAAATGTAAATAAATATGATTTTCGGGGTTTGGACACCCTACATCATGGTGTTTCAGGACATAAATATGTTTTCCTTACACGGATTTCCTTTTTGTATTTTAAAAATGTTTTGTGGGTTTGAACATTTCCCTGATGAACCTTCATGCATATGAGGGGGACACGCGTCAGGAATGAAAAGAGGGAATGAAAATAAATTTTTTGTGAGCCTTATTATATATTCTTAATATACAAGTTTAATTTTGACCTACATATTTAAAACAGGTGATATAGGTACTAATAGGGATATACTCTGCTCACAGGGCCGTCCCTTTTGGGACGATAACTCTGTTCTTCAAAGGGATATAGCAGAGATTATGACAGGGTTAGAATTGTACCCCTATGTTTGCCTATTTTTTCCTGTTGCCTAAAAAGCGCACAGGATATATGAAGTGGAATGAGAGATTTGAAGCCCGGAAGTGACCACTAAACGTAAGTGACCACATAGTGGCAGTGAATACTAATGGTATTTATCCCTATATATTTGAAGTAATATATTAGACTGGACACACTGATGATATTATGTGATCAGAAAGGTTTTTATTGTATTTATTAATATAGGTTAAGTTTTACATAGAGAACAATACCCTCTATCTGTGATATGGCTTTTGTAAAGTGATCTATGGACATTATTGATTATTTCTGTGAGTTACAAAAATTTATGGTTACATCTGAAATCTATTAGGTTTGTGCTATGCAGTGGGACAGGAATGTAAATTTGCTATAAAAGATTTAATTTATGGTATTAACCCATTCAGGACAAATATTTCTGGCTTCCAAGGGATTGTCCAGCAAAAAAAAAAAAATTCATTAGATCGAGGGTGGGTAAAAAAATTTTTTAAAAAAAGTTATACTCACCTTTTATATTTATTTTCTTTTTTTTGGGTTCCTGTAGGTGACTTTTTCTGTAGACTATTATTATATACTGTAATATGTCTATATCACTGTGCAATACTACTGGTGCACATAAAATGTACAGACATCTGTTAGAACATTCATTTTTAGCCTGTAAATTTTATATGTGACTAAGCAACCTATGTTCCTTTGTTTGGTAGAGACAAACACACTCCGTTACTCAAGTTGCCAGCGTCCTGAGTGCTAGGTAGGGAAGGATGTTGCATACCTTTGTCTTAGTGAATAATACTGGGGTGCTTGTGAAAGGGTAACCAATCTGTATTACAAATTTGAGCTATCTCCACAGCACACCGCAGATTTCATGCAAAATAGTAGATTTATTTACAGATAGACAGGACTCCAGTAATAGTAGATGCAAATATGAAAATAGGCGTCCTATGTGCTGACATCAAACCTGTCACGGCCCCTCCCGCTCCCCGGCCCCCCGGGCCGCGGGCGCAAACCCCTGACCCCCTGTCCGGGTGTCCACCGGGGTCGGGTGCCGCGGCAGGCGGCGGGGGGAGCCGGGGGGCTGCAACTGCCAGGGACTCACCTAACCTCGCTCCTGTGCCGTCCGCCCTCCTCTTGCCGCCGGGCGGCGTGCCTGTGTCCTAAGGGGCCGCGCTGCGTCGTTCTCGTTGGGTTTAAAGGGCCAGCGCCCCGTTAATTGGGTAATTGCCTGGCGCTTCTCCTACTTAAGGTACGTCCCCTAACACTCTTTGCTGGATCTATGTTGCCCCTTTTGCCTTAGCTAAAGCGTTCCCAAAGTGTAAATTCCGCCTTTCCGTGTACCAGACCTCTTGCTACTTTCTTGACTCCGAACCTCTGCCGCCTGCCCCGACCTTCCTGCCTGTCCACGACCACGAACCTTTGCCGCCTGTCCTGACCTGCTGCCTGCCCACGACTACGATTCTCGGACTACGATTCTGCACCACGCTGCACCTCGGCTGCCACCGCAAGCAAGTCACGTCAGGGGGGACGACCTGGTAGCCTCAAGCCGCAGCAAGTCCATCCCGCTTTGCGGCGGGCTCTGGTGAAAACCGGGGGCTACTTAGATTCTGTTCCCTGGCGTGGCTTAACTACCATCGCTTGCGGTGGTCCGGCGGATCCACTACCCAACCCTTACACACTCCTTACTATCAGATAAGACAAAGAGCAGAGAGAGAAGGGGACAGTGGGACGGTAACCAGAGAAACTTGTGTGCACTCAGAGCAGATAAAATCTCTTTTACCTCCTGACCAGAGGAAAAGCAAAAGAGGCATGTATTTAGAAAAAGTCTTGATTTTAAGTTCCCTGCATGTTAAAAGCTAATCTTTGTAGTGCGACAACCCCTTTAAGTTTGCTGTGACTGACAAGGGCAGGACAAGAGGAGTTTTTACGGCTGCAGGTGACAGCCCCATTATGTACATGTGTATTAGGATGTGGAAAAGGAACCCTTCCCTGTTACACCTGTTTTTGATGATGCAGGAAGGGTTTAAAGGAAAACTCCAGGTAAATCTGTTATATACCTCTTGCACGTCTAGAGGGGCCGAGCATGACACAAAGAGTCTCGCTTCGTTATTGGGTCCGTGTCATGCTCGGCCCCTCCAGCCCTGCATTAGGTGTAACACAGTATATAAAAAAAAATGGTTCCCGTGTTGGAGGGGTGTATGTCACCTGATGCCTTTATGAGCTGCTAATTGGCCAATACTTTCATTTCTGATGGCCTTCTTTACACCTCTGGGCCGTCTTGGGAAATTGATGGCCTAACTCAATTTTTAGTGGCGGGCAGGGGCGTAGCAATAGGGGGTGCAGTGGTAGCAGTTGCTACCAGGCCCTGCAGCCTGAGAGGGCCCAAAAGCACTTCTGCCACATAAGGAGATACCAGCATTATAAGTGGCACATGGTAGCTGGGGAACCCATTTTACTTTTTGCACTAGGACCCCGGAGCTTCAAGTTACACCTCTGGTGGTGGGAGCCCAATCTTTGTAACCCCAGCAAATGCAAGGAGACATCTTGTGTTGTGCTGCATTTGTAGGACCTGTTGGATACTGGATTATCCTGTGTTTTTGAAGACTCTTTTAATCATATTGTAATTTATCTCTTTTCCCAGTTCCGGTATTCTGGAGGCGTAGAAAAACTTCTAATGTTAGTTGGAGCAGTAGCGGCGATGGCCCATGGTGCAGGCCTGCCGCTCATGATGCTCGTCTTTGGAGAGATGACAGACAGCTTTGTGGATACTGGCAGGAATATGACCAGTGAGTATATTATCATGAGGTCCATCATATATTCTATAGTATACTGTAAAATAAATGCAGGCCTGGTATATCAAAACTGAATTTTCGGAAAGTGACATATTACCCATAGGAAACAGTCAGCATTCAGGTTCTCTAATATGAGCACACATCGTAAATCTTATGATATGAGCAGTATGGTTTTTTAGTGATGTATCTTTTTGTTCTCTACAGCGGAAGACATGATAAATGCATCCATGCAGCTCCAAGATCAAATGACAACGTAAGTACAAGTTTTGCTTTAACCCAATGTACCTCACTATAATACTACACAGTCGAGTCACATTATTATGACCACTTCCATCATGAGCTACATGCTGCCGACATCAAAAGTAAGAAGTCACGTGTGGTGAGCTGGCTTGGTGGGTATATTAGGTGTGAAATAGGTTGTCTGCACACATATTCCTGGTTGCTGTCATGGGTAAAATGGGCAATTTATCAGAGTTTGGATGATTATTGGCTTTCAGGCCAAGGGAGGAGGTATTTGTGACAGTTTGTGAACTGTTGGTGGCTGCAGTGGTGAAAGTGTTTAGATCATTAGTGGACAAATGGCACCATTGTGAATAAGCAAAGTGGAAAGTGTGGAGCACCACGTGCCAGTTGGCTATGAAGGTACAAGAGGGCAACCGACACACTACAGTGGAGCCACTCACTACCAATACGAACCAGGGGGCTTCCAGACGTGTGTCTAACACAGCAGTTTAGTGAACACTTCTGCATATGGGGCCTTGTAGCAGACGGATGTCACGGCTCCTCTGCTAACAATGTTGCATTGGCAGAAATGGCTTAAATTTTCAGGGCAATAATGGTATAGGACCTCCACTGATTGGCAAAGGGTTACATTCTCTGGTAAGTGACGTTTTCTGTTACATGGAATGGATTGACATTGGAGGGTCAGTGAGAAACATCAGAAAACAAAAACCCTGCAACCATTGCTGGAAGAACACAATTAGCAGCGTTATGGTCTGGGGAATGTTTTGTGGCATTCTCTGGGCCACTCATCCATGTGGAAGATGCTCTCAACCGATCTGGGTATGAATCCATCCTTGCAGATCACATACATCCATACCTACTGATTGTCTCCCCTGGGGTGGGTGGGATCTTCCAGCGAGACAATGTGACATGTCACACGGCTAGAAATGACTGACATTGGTTGGAGGAGCACAACCAAGACTTCCAAGTACTACCCTGATCCCTAATTCCCCAGACTTCAACACAGTCGAGTATGTGTGAGAGCCCGTGGATGGTGGTGTTGGCTCTATGGACCCTCCAGCAGCTATGGGATACAGTAAGCATGGTGCCAAATACCTGTCTGACTGTCTATTAGACCAAATCATGAATATCCAATACATAATATAAGTTGATGATCCAGTCATTAGGTAATCAAGAACATTGACTTTAAGGCCCGGTTCACACGGCTTATTCAAGCTGTAATTGCGAGCGATTTCGCTCGCAATTACGGCTTGAATAAGGGGCGGGGGCGCTGCCCGCCAGCCCCATAGACTTACATTATCCACGGCGCGTATTGCGCCTGGATAATGTGCATGTCACTTTCTCCCCGCCCGGGGGGGGGAGCGACGGAATCCATAGTTCTCTATGAGAGCAGTGGATTACCGTAATAGCTGGGACGGATTGGAGCCGTACTGCAGCGCAAATCCGGCGCGCAGTACGGCTCCAATCCGCGCCCAAATAAGCCGTGTGAACATGGCCTAAGAGGGAAACCGAACTAATAGTCTATAAGTCTAACCTTTAATTTACACCTAG
This sequence comes from Phyllomedusa bahiana, assembly GCA_025379985.1. NCBI lineage: Eukaryota > Metazoa > Chordata > Amphibia > Anura > Hylidae > Phyllomedusa > Phyllomedusa bahiana. The sequence goes on along the minus strand of JAODAL010004049.1, from coordinate 712 downwards.
GCTGGGTTCTCACTATGAGAGACATATATGAAGGAAAGCGCCTCAAAGCGAATTATTGCATCTTGTTTTCAGTGTATAATGCGCTTGAATGTATGAAAGTGTTTTTTTTGTGCTATTATAGATAGTGTCTAAAGTTCATCGCGCCTCGCCTGTGTGTTTGGTGCATTATGGAACTTAGGATCATTAGTAATGCACCAAACATGTTTATACCATATAGATAGGCTGGAAATAAAAGAAAAGTCATTAGAATGGCATGTCAGTGAATAGAAACTATGGTACTGATCCTGCTTGGTGAACCACATTTATATATGTGTCTAATATTACGAGTGTGGTGTGCCACGCTCCCAGAACACCTCCTCACGTTTGGCGCATTAAACATTGTCAAGTCTTGAGAACAATGCACCTAACCCATTCGTTTGGCGCATTAGACATCACAACCCGCTCACATTTGGCGCATTTAACGCCATGTCTCCCCTTGTTTTTGTTTTTGTTGCATTTTCATCTGCCAGCAATTCAAACATGCATGCTTTTTTATTAATGCAAATCACAATACAGTGATTGCTAAAAATCCAATTTCTTTATTAAATCCATTAAAAAGTCCAATAAAACAATGACGTGAGGCGCTTACGCATTTCTGACCTTTCGCTCCTTGTTCACAGAATAAACTGGGAGTTACCCAGCATCAGGTGCATAAGTAGAATCCCAAAGGGGG